>JAAAQI020157507.1:0-10092 GCA_011800005.2 Stichodactyla mertensii | reverse complement strand
TCATCATCATCATCATCATCATCATCATCATCATCATCATCATCAACAACAACAACAACAACAACAACAACAACAACAACATAAAGTCAGGTTTGACTATTGCAAAAATCGAGCATAAGCGCAATGCTGGTGCTTGGGCCTTGCGTCGAAATAGGATATTATTCATTATCATTTATTATTATTGATTATTGATGATATGTGATGTTGTTTGTGCCAGGTGACAGGGCGACATGTGGCCAGTGATCGCATGGTGAGCGGTGCGTACAAGACGGAATATGGTGAAGCAGATGAGATTAAGAATTGCATCAAAAAAGTAGAGGTAAGCTGTACAGTAAAGCACCAAGGCAACCTGAGTATGGAACAGATCGCCGGGAGTGTGTGTGTGTGTGGGGGGGGGGAGCATGGGAGGAAAAACAAGTATCATGAGTTTTCCTTGGTCTCACTGCCTTCCCAGTCCTTCTATGTAACTCCTTATGAGTGCATATCAAAGATACAAACGCTCGAATTAGGCGGGTTTTTTTAAATACTGACTTTTAATCTTAAAGGGCGCCGAGATTATGAGACTGCGCTATATAAGAACCTTAGTTACTGATATTATATAGTTCAAGATACCCATCTTTTACTTTCCACCTGTAAGGATTTTCCGCTGCCTCGTCGCCTCCAGGATTTCTAACTTTTCGGCGTCTATTTCCAACACCCCACACAGTCTTCTAGTGCCATCCACACTACCATGCCCCTCCCCCCACCCCCACCTCCACCCCCAAGGTCCAAGGGGGAAAGAAAGGATGGAGGAGGAAGTGAGGTGACCAGAAATGAGTTTCTGGGTGACATCGCGTGGGAAGGTACCAAATTATGGCTCGCTGGTTTACGTTGTTTTGTGAACTTCGTAATTTCCTTATATTGTTCATCAACGACCTTAAATTATGTTAACTGCTTTCACTTTTGATTAGCTTCCCATAGCTATTCTGGGAAGTGAATTACCCGTCATCTGTTAATTAATATATATTTTTGTAATTTTTAATAATTCTCAGTTTAATTGTGGTAGTAAAGACTCCATTAGAATTAGGATTAATAGACTTTATTCGCTTGGGCGTATTTGTTTTCCTAATACAGATCACGTGTCATTTGTTTGGGACTTTTTCCTTTGTTTAATGGTAACGTTTGAGAAGATACATTAATATGGATAAACCTCAAACAAAGAATCGTATTCCCAAGAGGTCTAAATTGGGAAACATTACAAATACACCCTATTCGCCCAAGCGAATAAGGTGTATTTGCATGGAAGAGGGTTATCAGACTTCATGATTATGCCGACCCTTGAGTACATGGTGACCCTCTTATTACAAGACGTGACGTGACTGAATCATGGCGCTTCGTTTCGATGTTCTTATCATAGGAGTTTGTCGAGGCAGAAGGTAGACGTCCAAGAATCCTTGTAGCCAAGATGGGACAGGACGGGCATGACAGAGGCGCAAAGGTCATTGCTACGGGATTTGCTGATCTTGGGTTTGATGTCGACATTGGACCACTTTTCCAGGTATAACGTTATGTTTTCATCATATGGCTTACGCACCGAAGATAGGGAGTTGAAAACGCTCTGTCCGACACTAGAGAAAAACGTCTGCGCATGCTCATGGTCTGTATGCAAATTAGCTAAAAACGTCTTCGTACTATTGTAAAAACATGCAAATTTGATTTTCGCTCTTGTCTTACAATTACACTTCACAAAATGCCAAAACTTAACGTCAGTTCTTAAAACTTAGGGCTAATTCTTACACATGTTCTTTATTTATATCATATCTTGGTCTCACAAAAGTATACCAAAATATACTCGGAGAAAACGGACATTTCCTTTCTCACTGAAACTCTCTAAAATTCTTGGAAATGAGCTAAAATACACGCATGCGCAAACGTTTTTCCCTGGCGTCGCTCTGTCCAGCATCATGCTCTAGCTATGATCCAATCAGAATACGGTACCATCAAAATCATTGAACGAGACGTCCGTACGTTTAAGACTGTCAAACAACAATATGCGCTTGTCGATTTTTATTCAGTTTCATTTCTTCACCATTCTTCATCTTTCGCCTTTCCGTGTTTGATGTTTGCCACTTTCTTATTTGAACTGAATCTCGCAGACACCAGGAGAGGTTGCACAACAAGCAGTAGATGCTGATGTTCACGTGGTTGGCGTCAGTTCACAGGCCGCCGGCCACAAAACACTCATCCCTGAACTCATCAAAGAACTAAAGAACATGGGACGAAGGTAAGGGCGCGCTACCCATTGAAGGCCCATTCTTTGAGTATAGGATTGCTATATCACCCGAAGTCCTAATATTTGGGCATCCCTGTCACTGTTGTAATCACCTCTCTCTCAAGGGGGTGGGGAGGGGTGGTATTCCACAACCCAAGGCCCACTCTTTGGGCATAGGATTGCTATGTCGCCCCAAGTCCCAATATCTGGGCATCCCTGTCACTGTTGTGACACTTGCATCTAAAGGGGGAGGGGAGGGGAGGGGAGGGGAGGGGGTAATATTCTATGTCTTGAGACCATCGTCGGTGGATTTCGATTGTCGCTTGCTAAACCAGATACAACATCAGATTCGTCTTTACATATCCCGCGTGAATGAAACACCATTTCCCACTGAAGGGGTGTCTAATGTTTGTGACAATTTGTCTGTTGTATTTCTAGTGATATTATTGTGGTTTGTGGCGGCGTTATTCCTCCTCAAGATTACAACTTTCTTTATGACGCTGGGGTGACATGTATCTTTGGACCCGGTAAGCTGGAATCTGATCCAATCGTGTTTGATTATCCATGCATATTATAAGATAAGATTCTCTGGACAAACCCAGACACAAGATAGGAAACCAGTGATGAAACACGGGGAAAAAAAGATGGCAATGGATTGCAACATACTTTGTGTTTCCTACCGCGCCTACTCTAGTTGAATCCCGCACCGAAAATAGGCTTCCGATTGCGCATTTCCTGCTATGAGAAACGGAAAACCCTTTGCGCATGCACGTTTCCAAGAAATCAAGATGTACGAAGATCTTGATATTGTATTTTTACCGCTTTCTAGGTACTCGTATCCCAGTTGCTGCTGTGGAAGTTCTGGAAGCGGTTGGTGGTAATGGCGACGCTGGTGACAAGGAAAGATCAACATGAAACGGTTTGACCTGTTTTCCAAATCCGTTATACTGCTAGAAGTTTCTTAAACTCTCTTGTGAAGACATTGCACGGTGTTGTCATGGAGGTGTCCTGTACCTCTCAACAACGCATGATACTAATGTTATCATAAGCATTACCTTATTACATTACTCTATCAAAAATAACAAGATCTTAAAACCGAACCGGGTACTCTATCGTTCGGCTTAAGATTTTGTTATGTTTTTAGCAATGGGAGTAAGATATTTGGAGCTACATCCAAATAGCATTGCTGAAAGAAATAATACACAAAGGAATGAGAAGAGTATTTTAATGTAAAGATTACTTATGTGGTTCTTTTACTCATTTTCTGCGATTTAAGCATGTTAAAACGTAGAGTCTCAAATGAAAATAATCTAACTTATTACACTAAAACGAGATAATTATATTTTCCAAGTTTGCCTAAAGTATATGAATTTAGAGACCAAATTGTTTGGTTTTGAAATAAAATAAAAAATAAACAAAATTCATAAACGTGCTTTAAAACGGTCTAGTCGTTACCATTAGCAGAAGCATTCTTCACTTGACTACTGGAGGTTCTAAATGACTAAACAAGACTGTCCGCCGGTCCAGGAAATAATGTTTCCCCTCCCTCCCTTCCATCCTTCCTTCCTTTAGAGTCTAAAAGCAGCATTATGTAACTAAAAATTATGGTAAGATTAGATTAGGTAAGATTTCGGGGCTGATTCAAATCCACACACGCACGCGGCCCTTTATTAATTCCGTGGCCGGCAGCGCGGTTTAAGTTTTTTTTAGAATTTTTAATGCTTTTCCTCAAGAGAAAAGATTGTAGCGTGTTCTCCAACTTTAAGGACACCATAAATTTTCTCTTGACTCCCAAACGTTTTGATACTGTTTTGAATTATAGTCTTCTCTTCCTAGTTCCTAGGCTCTTTCTAGTCTAAAGAAGCTACCGCGGTTACTCACGAACAGTGAGCATATAGATCTAAACCCTTATGACGTTTCAAACCTAAACTACCAGGAGTTTTTTCGAAATCTCTTTTCAAATTCAAATGTTAGAACTTCTTTGAGAATACTAAGACAATAGTGAAAATCAACATGACAAGAAAAAGCCAGCGAAGGGATTGCTGGGAGTGTAGGTATAAAACATCATTAAGCTATAGAGGTCCATCATAAGCATATCCAGTTGTTCATGACTATGGACTTCTGGCATATCTGAATTCTTATTCGCAGTGTTTCTAAGCCTAAGTATAATACAACAGACCTCTCACTTTAGGGACGTATGGTATTTTCCCATTTCAAATTATTGGAAATAAGGTTTTACGTTTAAGTTCATCTTCTCAGTTGTACTCAAGGGAATGGCCTGTGGTTTGTAATGGAAGAACATTACGGCCCAGATAGACAGGTCCTTGCTTAAATTCTACACATTGAACGGCAAATTATTAATCCTTCAACGTGTTGGAAATATCATTTCTTGTGCAATGCCATCCATGACGTTCTACAGCCTTGAAAACCTCTAGGACGAGATTTGGGAAATAATCCAAAAACACATAGTCTTCAAGCAGGAATTTCGAAAAGTGAACACTGACATGTGCGTACGAATTTCTAATAAAACGCACCAACTCTACCACCGAGGAAGTATCATACCCTCGTGCTCTTCCTTTGATCATTTCAGCGTACAAGGCAGGCATATGAAGGTAGTTTGAATCGTCCCATGTTCCATGATTCACAATTATCCCAAAGCACGACTCCAAATCTGTCTCAACAGCACTCAGTGGAGTTGACCTCTTAGCGCGAGGACAGGTGAATTCTGGCTTTTGGTTACCAACAGCAATCAAGAAGTCAATCTTTTTCCTTTGGGACCAAAACGATGGATGAGCCGCAACCTCTTCTGCCGCTGGACGTCGAGTTTCATTGCTTTCCAGCATGGCTTTGAGAATGTTAGTCATTTCAAAAGAGAGAGATTCATCCCAGGCAAGCATTTTATTATTCATGATATTAATTTCCGTTTCGTTGTCGATTTGCAAAGCACTTTTACCTGTGCTATCTGCTGGGGCAAATGGATGCCTTTTCGGTGATAGCAGGTAATGAAGAACAAGGCCACATGCAAATATATCTGAAGATTTGGAATGATCACTTCTAGATGTCAACACTTCTGGGGCAATCCAGCATTTGGTTCCGACGGCGTTAGTGCTCAAAACTGTAGAAAAGTAATTTTTGTCGATTCTACGGCTCAAGCCAAAATCGGCAATTTTTAAGCACAGTCTAGGGTAAACTCTGTAAAGAATATTGGTGGGCTTAATGTCGCGATGTAAAATGTTTTGCCCGTGGAGATGTTTTACCCCTAAGACAACGTCTGCACAAAGACGAACACTTATTGTGACATCAATTGAGGTGTCGAGGTACTCGTCAAGGTTTCCTTCCATCAGTTCCAAGACAACATAAGAGAAATTTTCATCCTCGAAGAAGTGCAAGTAACGCACGATTTTCTCGCTCTCTGCGAGAGCAGTGAGGTTAGTTATTTCCCGTTTGTCTTCTGGTCGCTGCATGCGGAGCTTTTCGATGCGTTTGATGGCAACTTCCCTGCCATCCTTCTCATTTATCCCTGCAAAGATGATTCCAAACGACCCACTTTGCAACGGCTTCTTGTAGTACCAGTACGACTGGATGTACCAGCTGTTTGTTTTCCTTGCAACTTCTGCTAGCTTCCTTCGATGGGTTTTAGAGACAGAGGTCCACGGAATGACAAAAGGAAGCTCGTAAATTTCCACTGGTTTCTCCAGAAAGGCCCTGAGTGCAGGACGAGTAGCAGCGATGTCCAGACAAGACTTTCCACTTGCATTAGGTACCTTGTAATCAGCTCCGTACTGAAGAAGCCTTTGCGCAAGTGTCATATTTACGTCATTCCAGTCAACTCCGGGTAGGTTGCGAGATGTGCTTATGATATTTCTGCAGCAGAAATAAAGTGGTAAATCTACATTAAGTTTTCCAGAAATTTCCCTTGATTCTAAAATCTTGCGAGCCAGGTCAGTTTTCCAATATGAACGCGGAGATTCATCTTTGCAAATGGCATTCAACAGTGCTTGTGCAATCGTGTCGCTTTGAATAACCTCCGTTTCACATGCCACATTAATAAGGGTCTCGGAAAGTGCAAAGGAATGCGATTGAATGAGAAAACCCAAAACAGAGTCGCCATGTTGGTCAACAGCCCAAGGATCCAGGCCAATTTCAATAGCCTTCTTCCAAAATGCTTTTGGATCTAATGAAACGTCTGGATAAAAACGCCATTTGTTTGAGATTGTTTTCGCTGCAGCCGAAAGCAGTGGTGGACGTCCCCAAGAATCGATATCGTTCGGTCTAGCTCCCGCGTCTATCAGGAGTTGAACGGCTCTCCAAGTTCTGCACAGATGTAGAGGAGTTTCCTCGTTCTCGTTTCTACTATTAAGCTGTGCTCCGCATTCCAAAAGCTGTTGTAGAATCATCTCAAAGTTGCTGAACGTGTCATCTTCAAGATATCCAAACGGGTCTTCAGGTGGCGCGAGTTCTAGTGACGCCCACAAATGAAGAGGTGAATAAAGATGAATATCCCTCTTGTTGACAGTCACTCCTTTGATTATATTCGCATTTACGAATAACCGCAAAAGCGCCGTTGTTTCACTTATAGCCCTCTCTTTTCCATCTTTTTCTTGCAGGTGGAAACCCATTTGGAAGATTTCAAAAACTAAATGAAATACTGACTCTCCATTTCGTGAGATGTCTTCGATACCGGATCCACCTCCGTGTTTCAGCAAGAACAGACAAACGTGTGTAAGTGTCTCAACTGCTCTCCATTGATGCTTTTCTTTGGAACTTTTCCAAACCTCACGAGATAAACAATACAGTAGAGGAGTTTCGTATTGATGGTTTTTGCTTTTAACAGACAATCCTAAGTTCTTAAGGTGCTGGCATAGGAAAATAACTGTGGCTTTAGATATGCCGTAGAATGGTAAGCGTGTTGCATAATGAAGTGCGGTATTGCCATCCGTATCTGAGCTGTTTGGGTTGGCCCCTAATTCCACAAGTCCATCCAATATACTGTATGTTAAAGATGCCAAGCTACTCTCATCTTCCAATACATGGGCTTTTTTTAGAAATTTCAAGACTTTATCTATGGCTTGATGTTTTGCAAAATCAAAACGTTTTAAAAAGTGCTCCTTAGCAAGCGTTAAGGCCTCAGAAATTGCTTTCGTATCATGCATGGGTGAAAGATGTTGTAGAGTTTTGCAGAATACTGTGTCAACTAACGTCTTGAATAATACTTTCTCCGATACTTCTTTCTCCCCAAACAGTGCAAGCCCTTGTAACATGTAACCTGACGATAATGAAAGGTTTCCAAAAAGATAGTGTTCAAGAAAAAATGCCAAGATGCTTACGTTGCAGTTGTCCTGTGCGTGGAGATTTGCTTGGCCTACATTTAGTAGAATGCGCGCTGAAGCAAACGATTCCCTTATGGCATAGAAAAGCGGTGTTCTGCCATAAATATCTGCTTTGTTTGCAACGGCGCTGCCACCATGATCTAACAGTAGCGAGACAATATTTGGGTTTACAACCGCATAAAAAAGAGGGTTTCTGCCATAGCTATCACAAACATCCACATCAGCACCAGCTTCTATTAGTGTCTTAACCACACGACTGTTATCATTTATGACAGCGTAAAACAAGGGACTGTAGCAGTCGTTATCAATGATATTGACGTCAGTATTACGACTCTCAAGTAATGCAGAGAGCACATAATTATTTTCTTCCAATTCAATGTCCTTTTCAACAGTATAATGCACAGCAGTTTTACCCTTGATATCAGTCAAGTTGACTTCAACACCAGCCCGCAGTAGCGTGCGGATTAAGTTTTGGCTATTTACCCGTTCAGCTACACAGTGTAAAATAGTTTTGCCTTCATGGTCACACACATTCACGTTAGTACCGGCCTGAATCAATGTACGAACCAAATTTTCTCCACTGTAATATTCACTGACTGCATAGTACAAAGCAGTCTTACCTTCATTATCAGGTATATTGACATCGACACCAGACTCTATTAGTGTGTCTATTACACGTTTATTATTTTTCGAAACAGCCAGGTGTAGAGCAGTTTTGCCTTCCCCGTCGATAACATTGATTAGAGCGCCTGCTTTAATCAGTAGCGAAGCTACCAATTTCTTGTTTTGAAGAGCAGCCAAGTGCAGCGCAGTCTTCCCTTTATTATCAGCCACATTGACGTCAGCAACAGCCTGAATCAATTCTCTCATTGAATTCGGGTTATTCTTAAGAACTGCATAATGCAGGGCAGTTTCCCCTCGTTATCAGTCAAATTGATGTTAGAACCAGCCTTGATCAAAGTTTTAGTTATAGCTTGATCATCATCATATAACTCCATGGCGGCATAATGCAAAGCTGTTCTGCCTAGTTGGTTTTGGAAGTTAACATCCACACCAGACTCAATCGATGCATCTAATCTTTGTTTGTTGTTAGTCCTGACAGCGTACATTAAGGCAACTGTCGCAGTCACTTTGTAGCTACGACCCATTTCGCAGAGTTCTTCAGCACTTACCCAGCAAACTTCGTCTTCCATAGTTTTAATCGATAGAAATCTTATCAGTGCTAATCATTTTTTCTAGAAGAGTACAGCTTAAACATTTCAAATAAACGATTATACTTTTAATGCTAAACATGTTTCGGTAAGACGTTTGCCATCTTCAGTAGAAAGATTGAAAATGATTGTTACAATGAATTATATATACGAGAGATTATGCTAATTACAATGATTAAAGAGATATATTTAGAAATTGAACCAATATAAGAGAGCGAGACTTCACACTTGAGTTGTAACTAATCATAAGTGAGAAGTAGCTGAACTAATTCATAAACTAAGAAAAGTATTAACATGTTGAACTTGAATGTTAAGTTCAGGATTCTCTCTATTGATGTGAAAAGATTCTTTAAGTTTAAGACTGTAAGACGTTTTAGCCGAATATAAGATTTCAAAACAGCTTAAGGAATAGTTATTTTTACAGTTATAAGAGTTATGAAGATGTTTATAGATGTGCGAATTTTTATCAGTTATGGTGTGCTCCTTTATCCTTGTTGTAAAATAGCGAGATGTCTCACCAATATAACGGGAATTACATCCCGCACATGTGAATTTGTATACAACGTAGGATTTGAGAGAATCAGGAATGGGATCCTTGAAACTGAAAAGATTCTTGATCTTATAAGAAGAAAAAACAAGTTTAATATTTAAATCGCGGCAAAAACGTTTTACAAGCAGTCTTAATTTGTGTTCAGTGAGTTTGGAGTAATTACCAATGTATGGTAGTTTGAAATACCGAGTTTCAATTTCCTCGAGGCGATCGGATGCGGAATTATTAGAATTGTTTAAATACTGCTTAGTAACTATCAATGATATGTGAAGGAAAAGAGTTCTTTTTTAGGGTATCGGTTAAGGTAGTTCCGGACCCTTGGATTTTCGTTAATGAATTTTCTTTAAAATTCCCTCATTCGAAGATAATGATTAGGCAAGTCAAAAACCTAGAAAAAAAGAGGGGGTCACCGTATTGGTTATAGAACTATGCGATGTCGTATAAACATGAGTAGGTATTTTCGATGATCGGCGGTGATTTTACTCAAATAGGCTGTATTCAATATAATCCACAGATTGTAAACGGTTTCAGCAACCAAAAGCAAAACACTGTTCCCAGTAATAGCTGAAAGATTATTCTAGCATTTTGTTGAATAAAAATGTTTTAAGTGAGTGTAAATATGGTTGAAAGTGAATTCTAGAAGCAAAATTCTACGCAGTTAAGAGCCTCTAATTGCGTACAGGGTTGTAAAAATGTGGAAAATTGACAATGATCTCGTCAATAGACATAGTATTTTTATTTTCTATATCG
>JAAAQI020157474.1:0-10094 GCA_011800005.2 Stichodactyla mertensii | reverse complement strand
GCCAAATCACCGCCTTCAAAATCTTTTTTCTCGAAAGATTGAGTGGTGGCCCCCCCCCCCCCCCCCCCCAATTTTTTTTGCGATTTCTTGTGTGTGTAATGTTGTTTTACCAACAGTTAAAGTTTCAGAAAATTTTCATTTACTTTGGATTTTCCCGCGAACGTCCTTAAGGTGATTGATCTAATAGATTTGCATATATATATATATATATATATATAAATAATTTTATGTAAATACAACGTTATCGTTTCTGAAACCCAATGTATAAACCAAAACAAAAGGAAAGAAAAAGGAAAGAAGAAGAAAAAAATGTGAGACTCTGGATTCGAACGATATGTTAACTTGACCCTCAATGTCGGTGTATTTGATTGGCTGAAGCTAGTAAGTATATTATTTGTCGGAAAATATTCGACAGGTTTATAATTGATTAGTAGGCATAAGTTCGTAAACTATGAAACTAGGACAACTCAGCGGTCAGTGGGCACGTTTGTTGGAGTCATTCGAGATGGTTCGCAGTTCATTCGGCCTAAGTTCGTAGAAAAATGTATTGTCAGCGGCACAGAGCGCATGCGCTTTAGAGGCGATTTTGCTCCATGAGACGAATAGAAAAATAAACAGCCCCATTTTATAACTCGATCGGCCTATGACCCATCGATTAAAAATAAAAATTTAAACCAAGCCTAACGTTTTATCTTCATTTTGATTTGACTTACATGTTTTGGGCTGCTGGATCTCCGAATGCGTCATGTTGCACGTGATACCCGTAAAGCCTCGTGGACAGTGGCACCGAAAGTCATTGTATCCAATGGTTTTACATGTCCCGCCGTTAACACACTTCATGGTCGCACATTTATCCTAAAAGTGGTAAAGACATCACTGATATAGCTATTTGATTGTTTTGATTATGCATGGCAATAATAAGCTGAAAAAAAGTATTTTATATGGGACTGGTCATTTATTAGAGGGGAGGGGGTGGATTTGGGGGTTTTACTTGCATGAATTTTGGGGACCCCTCCCTCTAAATTTGCCATTGTCTTTTCGTGGAGCCTAAAAAATCGTGACCGCACCGTCCCACCCCACCCCCACCTTACCCCACCTCCCACCCCCTTGTACTAACTAACCCTGATTGAAATATATTTTAGCTCGCTGGAATCAGCCAATAAGAAACGAGAAGAGTTTATATGTCCAGCCAATGAGATGGGGGAAGCCATTCAAATGTTAGCTCGCTTGGCGCCGTTTTCGCTAGCTGGCCTCTTTGCTGCATCTCGAGAGCTGCTCACAAAATCAAGCAAAAATGACAAAGGAATCAATAGAAAAGCAAGTCCTCAGAGCTAGGAGAAGAAGATCTAAAGGAAATTGAAGAGGAATAGGTTCCAAAATGACTAATAATCAAACATTATTGGGTATTTCGAAGAATGGTACTGCTTGAAGAGAAAAAATGACTGCGATAAACACCGACGTGAAGACGGTATTTTTAAAAAGATGTTGCCTTTTGATTCCTTTTGTAAATGTCCTTTAAAGTTGTTGTAATAAAAATTGATGTTTTTGAGCCTTCTCTGTACACATTTCAACCCTCGCTCTGTTCGAAACCTAAAAAAGGTCAAAAACATATTACATCCACGAACATCAACTCAGTTGTTATACTATATATATTTCAATTTTGGAAAAAAAGAAAGGTATACATACATGTATTTCAGATAATTAAAAATAAAGGAATATCTGGACTTTATGTAAGAATAGGAACTAAAGTCGTGGAACTATCATTTTTCATGCTCTTCGATTTTTACTTGAGCAACGAAAACAAGGCGCACCCACCGTGAATCGAGTGTAGTGATGGTAGTGTTGTGATGGTTTTAATAGTCCAGAATACTTGTCGGTCTCAGTTGTGAGCATCTGACATTCGTACAAACCATCTTTGGTAGGCACGTCAGCCACGTTCAGTGATAAACACGCTGGTGAACGATCGCATTGCCAACAACAGTGAAGGATGTTTGGCACTGTAATGGCTTCGATGATGACAGCATCGAGTTGGAGGAATGGCATTTTCACGAAAAAAGATTCTTCGGAAGCATCAAAAAACCGAAAAAGTAACAGAAATGATAATGAGAAAGCTTGCGAATTCATTTTTTACTTGGATTTAGCTGTTGTCCGCTCTCTACGTGCAGCTGTACATAGATTCAGGATGTTGAAGAATACTACAAAGGAAAAAAAGCAATTATTTCGACACTAATTAAAAGATGGCTCGTCGGCAGGAGAAAGATGTCGCCCCAAGCTAAAAGTAACAGTATTCTACCTTAGTATTTAAACTGTTTTTAGAAAGCAAGATGGTCTCGATCTTAATGAAAAGAAATACCTTCATCTAGACGAAGCTTGTTTTAGAGATCTTGAATCGATGCGTTTTGAATACGCTCCCAAAAGTTACAAATAAGATACTTCCTTTTAACACTGTTTCTCGCTGTTCTTTATATTTAGGCTACGTAACTCAAATTGAAGAATCTATCGAGAACCCTCGATCATGATTTTAAGATCAAGCAGAGAAAACCTAGTTTCCCGAACTCGCTTTATTGCATAGACTACGATACAATAGTTTCAAGTCGAGGTGCAGTCAACAAATGTATACATCACAAAATTACATTAAAGCTTTTTCCACTCTAACCTCGACTTGAAACTCTTTTTCGGCGACAATCTGACGTCATTTTGACAGAGAATGCACCATCTTTTTTTTTTTTTTTTTTTTTTTTTTTAACGAAATTCAATTAAAGCAACATTAAAAGATTTTTGCCCGAGTGCAGTTCCTGCTCTTAGCAGGAAATACAGAAATGAATCAAGCCTTCTTGTAAACAAGTAGTACAAAAATCCCTTGAGGTCGTCATCTAACACATCGGGTTTAATAGCTTAACAAACAATAATCACATTATAGCTTTTTAGTTTTAAGCATTTTCCGGACTAGTTGTAATCAGTTTTTCCTCAGTTTTGTCGTTACCCTTACCCTTTAGGTTACTGAACATACTGGAGTTTTTTCAGCATTTTTCTGCATGGAATAAACATTTGCTTCTAAAACATTTGATTATTTCACCAACACTAGTCTTTCTCCCATTCCTTTGTTGTTGTTCGGTTGTTGTTGTTGTTGTTGTTGTTATTGTTGCTCTAAAATATTCGACGTACTTATATAAACCAGAATACATTGCTTGTATAAACACTCTTCAGGATGATACCTGAAGGCATGCATCAAAACGTAAGGTCTAGTCGTCTGAGTTTTATCATAAAAATTTTCTGGACCTTGGACCTAATGGAATCGCAAGCTCTAGCAACACCATATTTAGAGTTGTCATGGAAACTTCCACTGTTATAAGACAGCGAAGGCTCACTTACTGGCGCCATGAGTTCCTTTGAAACGGCGGTTCTTCGAGGGAACAACAGCGACGGGCTTTTTTTGGAGGTTTTTCGGCGTTTGAGTTTTAAAATCTGTGAAGCCATTTTAGGTGTTGTAATGTAGCCGACATGAAACCCTTTGACGGCCGCTTAAATCAGCATATTCTCGAAGAACTGAGAGAAGGCGAGAAATTTCGTGGCCAAACTGTCGTTTCGTGTGACCGATTTTTGGCGAGATAATTTTGTGAGCTCTTATGGCCTATGAATGGACAGTGAGGACCTACTGGGGCATTTTTAAGTCGAATATCTGAGGACAGGAGAACACAGAGAAGCGGATATTTTCCCAGTAGGATTTATAAAGGAAAAATACCAAAATTGTCCGTTGGGGGTCCCCCTGTCGTGCAAAGAAGGAAATCCCCATGATGCTTTGCGATAGCAAATGGTTAAACGGTTAAGATTTTTCAAGCGTTTTTGGTTTTCCCGATCACCTGCCGAGTCGTGAACGAAAAGTGCAGACGTGTCTTCGTCATGAAAATCCTCGATGTTCATTGGTCGAAAAAAAAAGATATCTTCAAATGTAGGTATAAGAATGACTGGCCGGGACAATTACTTTGATGTTAGGTCAATAAATAAACCCCAATTCCAATCCTAATTTCTAACCCGAATCAAACTATCAACCTAAAATAATCTAGAAATGTAAAGTTATGTGGACACAAGCAAATGAAACTAAAATATAGCTTTTACAAAAATAATCAAGAAGTAATATATGTTCGTGGCGTGTAAGAAATGTAAGAAATGTATAATCGTGGCGTGATTTAATATGGGTGACAGTGCTTAATATAGCTGATATCTCTATTTGACGCTTTTGAGATTAGCTGGTATACCACTGGTTTGGTAAAAATTAATTTCAAATGCAGCTCCCGCTTACGGAAAGCTACACCTGCTGTACTTTTGAGTCAAAGAACACGGTATTAACCGCTTTTCAAAACGCATTTGCGACCAAAGATTGCTATTTGGAAACACAAGAAATCCGAACGGAAAAATAATCGGCTTTGGAACGGTGTCTACTCGGGTATTTTAATAATTTTCAACTCCAAGATTATACTTCATTGGAAGAAGCCAGTTCACTAACTTGCCTATGATGAGAAGAACCGACTTCAGAAAAGTATATTAATTTGTAAGTTTTCTTTCATTTGTTTTGGCGTGTGTTTGGGCTTGGATTGGCGTTTTTTAATCCTTTGGGGACTTCTCTGCCTGGAGCTGGACAAATGTTATCAAAAGTATTCTGTAGGCTAGATTCGATCAGTATTTTGGACAGAATTTGTCTTAGGAATTAAAACGTATAGGGAAAATACAGGAAGCGGGAAAAAATTGCTATTTATATAGTATAAAATGTGGACATAACATAGATCTGTAGGAAAGAAAGGTAGAAAAAAGGAAAAGCCGAAGGAGATATAAGAAGGGAATAGAAGGAACAAACAAACAATCAAACAGATAATAAAAAAGAAAAATAAAATATGGGTTTTGGCAAAGTGTAGAAGCTGTTATGAACAGGTACAAAAGAAAGCCTTTGAGTTGCAGTCAGGTTTCATACTAAATATCACCAATGATTGTTGGAATACAGACGAACCGTCAAGAACTTATATTAAAAAGTCAGAGATAATAACATTGGTGATATTTAACAAAAGCAGAACATTTCCATTTCACACAGTCTTTCAACAACATCTATTGTATCTAGGCACAATGCGGATTCACAACATACTGAGAAAAGTGCCTTTTATATTATGCCTGTTACTTTAAATTAAACATTTTTATTACATGGCAAGATAATTTCGCGCGCTCTCATTCGGCCGATAGTTTTGGTACATTAACTTACGTTACGGACCACCAACCTTATTTATGTGTTTGCCTATAAACATCTTATTAACCTTGCTTGCTTAGTCTTTACGTAAGTTATAGAACCTCATTCTTTCTACTATTTTATGTTTGAAGATAATGCTACACGAGACGGTTCGCAACAACGATTTTTCGCGCAACAATGTCGCAAGTTGTGTTGCGCGAAAAATTGTTCTCGTGTGACATGGCATGAACACCAGAGAAAAACGTTTGTGCATGCGTGAAATTTACCAATGTTTGCAAGAATTTAAGAGAGTTTCAGCGTGAAAATAAATGCTCATTTTCTTCGAGTATACAAAACATTTCGCTGGTATACTTTTGTGGGACCGAGATATCATATAAATAAAGAACATATGTAAGAATTAGCCTTACGTTTTAAGAACTGACCTTAAGCTTTGGCATTTTGTGAAGTCCAGTTGTAAGACAAGTGTGAAAGTAAAATTTGCATGTTTTTACAATAGTACGAAGACGTTTTTTTGCTAATTTGCATACAGACTACGAGCATGCGCAGACGTTTTTCTCTGGTGTCCCTGGCATGCGGGACAATTTTCCACGCAATCTCTGTCACGGCAACATGTTGCGAGTTTTTGAATCGCCTTCAAAAACTTGCAGCATCACTCGCAACAATGCAGTTGCGCGAAAAACAGTCGTTGCGAATCGTCTCGTGAAACATCACTTTGAAAGTGCGCGCTCCGGTTCGTATAACTTACGGTACGACCCTCGCGCTCGCTTAACAAGAGATATGTACTTCTCCTTTTCAATTTTGCATGATTGATTCTTTCCCTAAACAATAACAAATCCAACTGATCTTCCCCCACAGGTTTACTTTCCTTTCTAAACTCGATATACGTGGCCAAATAACACAGAATTATATAACGTATATCCATAATATTCTTCTCCGAATGGACGCTACGAACCCTCCTAGCTTGACTAGAGGATTGGAAGAGTTCCTTTCTCGCAGTCCAGCTACCATCGCTGCAGAGACAAGTATTTTACTCCTCATTGGACTGATTGCTATTGGAGGAAATCTTCTGGTAGTCATCTCCATCTATCGTAATCCTAGGCTTCGTACCATCACCAACTACTTCGTATTTGCACTCTCCATGACTGACATTTTCTACCCGGTAATGGTAGTCTCGATCACAATTGTGGCTTCCATTGAAAGCAAATTTTCACTTGGTCAAGCAGCGTGCGATTTCCAAGCGACTTCGTTTGCAAGCCTGGTTGTGATATCTGTCAACACTATCGCACTAATGGCTGTTAACCGCTTCATCCGAGTGTGTAAGCCCCAAAAATACAAAACAATATTCAATGCAAAGACGTTGTTGATAATGATTGGTGTGGTATGGATTACGAGTTTTACCGTGATGACACTTAACTTAATTGTGGGCGATCTGGTGTACTCACGGTTCAGCCCTTATAAGATAACGTGCCTTTTCGCGTACAACGAAGAGAAAAAGCCTGGAGTGATAGTTAGCAATCTCCCCCATGTTTTTCTCCTTTTCTTGCCATTTATTATCATCATCTACTGTTATTCTAGAGTGTTCAAGAAAATTCGAGAACACAAGAGAAGAGTCGCTCCTTCCTCCAACTCGAGCACTAACAGCCTGGGCACGAGTGTACAAGAAATCAAAATCACGTGGTTGCTGTTTGCAATCTTGCTAGGATATTGTCTGACCTGGATTCCAGTGCTCGCTATCTTTTTAGCATCCAATATTGGATCCCGGTACAACTATCACCTTCCTCGTCAGCTTCACGTCATCGCTACATATGCAGTCGCTAGCAGCAGTTCAATTAATCCCATCATTTATGGTTTTTCCAGCAGAGCATTTAGAAAAGAATATAAAGAAATACTTAGATGTAAATGAAACAGACCTCATTGGTTGTTTTCCCACAAGTCACGTGTCAATCCCTTGCGGCTTTTTCCTTTGTTTAATGGTAACGCTTGAGAAGACACATTAATATGGATAAACCTCAAACAAAGAATCGTATTCCCAAGAGGTCTGTATTAGGAAAACAATTACGCCCAAGCGAATAAGGTCTATTGACTAGAAATTTTCGATTAAGGGCCAAACACGTTGAATTTACACTTGGATTGCATTTATCAGGCTCATGGGAATGCAGAGCCGTAGCAAGGCAAATTGTTTTGGGTGGGGGAGGGGGAGGGGGAGGGGGAGGGGAGAGGGGGGAGGGGGGTGAAGAAACCTGGCCGATCAAATTAAAGGGCGAATAATAACTATGTGCATCTTTCATTCCGTCTAAAAGTATTGTGCAAAATGGAACTCAATTTGCTTTAGCAATGGATACCATGTTATAGCCTGCGTTGCTGGACCTAGCGGTGGGGGAAGGATTGTCATCAAAAATATGTACAATTGAGTATAAAAACAGCCTGAGCAACTCTGGTTGCCTTTTTTAACCAACTTTTATTACGTAACTCGTTAAAACTGCTAAGGAATACCGGATGCAGGATTGTTTCGAGGGAAGTGCACCATTTATGATCGGGACCCGAGCACAAAAAAGTATAATTGACTGTCAATAGCTAATATCCGGGGGGTGCGAACCCCCTGCACCCCTCCCCTGAATCCGCCCATGTATATGTACTATATACATGTAGGATAGAACAGATATGGCAAGTATATACTATGATATAATACGATATTATAATATTATGATAATATTGGCACGTGAGATCGTTTACGTTTACATCACTGCACTTCTGCATTTTCATACATGCGCGACTTCCAGAATATTCATATCACAGTATACAGACATCAGCTTCCGTCGCTTGTTAATATTAGTTAGCTAGTTTATAAATCTAAGTCAGAATGAACATTTCATGGTTAACTTGCATATTGCTACAGCCATAGTCCGCGTAAAGCCATCATGGACTTATGAACTGAATAGAAAGATTCATTCAGCTGCAATTTCTTACTTTCCTTAAAGCGAATTCTGTAATTCTGGATTTTTTTTTTCATTTTAATTGATTAATTTGGGACCATACATCCAGACATCGATTGCTGAAGCGTCGTATGGCAGGGCGAAACCATTTACGGGTCAGCTGGAGATTTCGACTCCAACACCGCTATCCATAATGACTAATCAGGGAACTCGGCCGAAGCTTAAAGGGAGAGGTTAGTCGGCCCCTAGATCATGGAAGATTAACCTCTTACTATGATTAGTGGCAATTGCTGTCTCTCTCTGAGAACTAGTTATTCTTCGTCCCTTTGTGCCATGTGGGAGGCGTTAGGAAAGCTAGACATGCGCAGACCATAGTAACTACAGAGCATGCAGACGGCATTCAGTTTCGTCATTCTCAAATAAAAAATGAATTTTATACTGCCGAGATGTTTGGTGCTATTAGTGACAAATCAGCGTTTGTGCTGTACCAGCCAGCACACTCTAAATCTTTGTCCTCTGATGATAGACACTAATATAATACGATCATTGGGCTTATATAGGAATTCAGAACATGTGTAGATGTGTAGAATATCAAATCAGTATTTTATGAATTAAAATATGGACTGTACAAAGTCTGTGTTGCCTTTTCATCGACGAAAAGAACTTTCTGTTTAAGAATAATTATCACCATCATTCGAATCGTTCGTTTCTTCTTCTTCTTCAGAGACTTCATAGTGTTGAATTCGTTTCATAAAAGCATTTGCTACAATACCTCTTTTGGATCGTTTATTTGCAGTCTTGCCTTTTTCTAAGTTCGCCTTTGGACTAGGTTTGTCAGCGATCTTTTCCTTCAGTCTTCATAGCAACGTGGGTTCTCGTGTAACCCCGTGTTCATTCTCAACAGTCCCGTTAACCCCTGCAGGGAAGGGTGTAGGCTGGCGTCCCAAGAAAGGAGAATTAGGCGTTGAGAAAGGAAATAAACTTAGTGTTGGAGAGTCCTTGTTGTTTGGTGGGATATGAGGTTGATCGAAAGAGCTGTAGAAATCAGTTTCTGGGGTATGAATGACCGGAGGAGTGACCTGTGTTTCTTCGTCTTCCGATGGCGGAGGCGTTCTTGTTGTGAGACTGACTGGCTTCAGTTTGAGCGGTGACAAACGATCTTGTGGCAAGGTTTCGCCATTCTCAGGCTTTGCCATGACTTTATCTTCTTTCTGTGAAATAGGCGGCAGTGTAGCAGCGAGCCGATGCTCCTTGGGGCTTCTGTATCGTCTCCGAGAAGGCCTTTGTCTGACGATTGCTGGAAATACGATTTGTACATCTTTTCCATCTTCCAAGGGCAGTTTACCTTTGTCTTCGTTATTCTCTGGCTCAAGCAAGAAGTTATTTTCCTTTCCGTCCTGCACAACTTCATCCTTGAAGCGCACGCTCTTCCTTCTCTTTGGTCTCACTTCTCTTGTTTCAATTTCTCCGTTTAGTAAACGCTTGCCATTTTCGTAAAATATTTCTCGCCATCTTTTTCATTTAGTTCTTCTTCTTTGACTTTCTCCACCTCGCTTGTTGTCCCCTCGGGCTTTTCAAGTCCTTCGTCTTCATTCACAGACAGCAATCTTGCGGCAGCTTGTTTGATTCTCAGATAGTGAGCCAGCGATACTCCATCCAGCGCCTCAAAGTCCATCATTTCTTGTCTCGCTTTTTTCCGAAGTTCGTTATTTTTTTCTCGACTTCTTCGTCATTCGTGTCCTTTTTATCCGAAGCTGCTGAACCTCTTCCACTTGATGTGGATATTTCGCTCTTCTTTGAGAGATTTCTCATCTCAGTAATTTTACTTCCACAACTTACCAAAATCGCTCACAATAAACCTTTTTCGAATTCGCAAGATACCGCTGTACTTCTAGATTAAAGACTCGTTTTTGCAGGGTTAGCCTCAT
>JAAAQI020157463.1:0-10094 GCA_011800005.2 Stichodactyla mertensii | reverse complement strand
CACGGTCGCGGCAAGGCACGCTTACGGCAAGGACCGTGCCGCGACTTTTTCACAGTCATACGAAATCTGCTCTATTTGGAAACTACGCGACGTAAATGTTGTTCTGAGTTTCGTCAACAGTGGTAGCCCATTTTTATCGACACAAGTAAGAGAGATGCCTGCAAATATCTACCAAACTGCATTATTCACTGGTTTCTTATTCTAGACTTTGAGGGGTACTTGCCATAAATACAATAGCTTGTTATTTTTCAATACATATGAAAAGTGCATGTTCAGGCAAAGTGCCCCTCAAACTAGATGCAAAAGTACCAACACAAAATGTCTTAAGGGTCGTAAGAAAGCATGAAGTAGTATAGAAGTCGAGATGTCTTTTTTTACCTAATTTGTAATGACTTTTTTGCAATCTTTCCTTTGCTTTCGTTAGGGTTTTGATAACCTCTTCTTGCGTGTCTACCAGTGCTTTAAGCATCCTTATTTCATGCTTCATCCTGACCATACAACTCATCTGTGCCTGGTACGCCTCCAAGCTCTTGTCCTGCCTGTAGAAGGTGCAGACAACTCAGGTTCAAACTTTATATAATAACAACACCATTCATAGAAACCCAGGGGAAAGGTGGTACAGGGCTGGTTTATTGATGGCACGTTGGCACGCAGGGGACGACGCGAGCGCCATCCCTATCGTTGTTCGCCTAAGATTGTCTGGAGGTAATTATCGTTGCTTTCTAGCACGGATTCTGACTTAGAGGCGTTCAGTCATAATCCAACAGATGGTAGCTTCGCACCATTGGCTTTTCAGCCAAGTGCAAATGCCAATTGTCTGAATCTGCGGTTCCTCTCGTACTGAGCAGAATTACTATTACAACAACACTTCATCAGTAGGGTGTTGCTGGGGTCTGAACACCCTGACCCTAAAAAAAACATATCCTGTTCAAGACACGACACTGTAAATTATAAGCCTATCTAAGACTACAGTTTACACAGCGTTTATGGTGGTTTTCAAATAACGCTGACGCAGTTGCAATAGTTACTCGTTAAAAATTGTTCGGTGGCGAAAAAAAAACCAGTTAAAAAAAGTCAAAATTGAATACCTCATCTAAGACTTGAAAACGTTAGAAAGCGAACCTATATCCAAGAATGATGACCACGTTCAAGACAATACCATGGAGAGATATCCTGTCTATGACTAAAATCCTGAAAACCATTTCCTATCCCCCGGGCATAGAATCTGAAAAATAGACCTTTCTAACACACATAAGCGGCGGCCATGTTGACTAAAACAGTACTCTACATTTTTGTCCGGTAAGCCTCGCATTCAAGCACTTCAGAACGAGGTTAGCCGGCCATAAACAAAGTTTCTTTATCCTCATGGGAATCAATATGGCTGCTGCATGAGAAAGGTCTATAGAGACGCTTGCATCTAGTGCACGTTGTATATACCATGAGCTGATTTCTTCATCCATTGCTAAAAGTTCTTGGTCACCTCTGTGAACACCTGAAATATCTGAACCTGATAGAAAAATGAGATTAAATTTAAAGCCTCCCTGGTGCTTTGTTAGGTGTCTCACCCCTAAGCAGCAGAACTTGGTGGCTGGTCTCATTCTGTGAGAGACTATGTCTTTGTTTGTCTTGGTGTTGTAGATCCAGGGCAGCTCCCACATATAAGAGGCAGGGGTGCTCCTCAAAAATAGTTGAAATTGATCCCTAAAAGGCGTGCGAGTCTCATGCTGGTGGGTGTGGCAACAATACCTTTTTAGCCCTCAGAGTAGTCTGAGTATCAGGCTTTCCAGGAGACCCCAAAAGGAAAGGGGAAGAGAGGGGATGAAGCCTTCCTTCTCCCCCTCCCCTACCCAGTCCTCCCTTGGTACTCAGGCTACCTTCAGAGGTACCATATCAATATTTTCTGAAATTGAATTTCTACTAGACATAAAAGTTTTTTAAAAGTTTTATAGGCCTTCAGCTTCTTGAAAATGAGCTCAATCCTTGTGAAAGCAAGATTCAAATGAAAGTGAAGTGGTTGAGAAGCAATGAGAAGTGGATAACATTTCATTGGGTTCAATTCCTTTACCTGTGAATGGAGGCAAGTAACACATGAGCTTGCTGTTTATCCAGTGATCTGACAGATCCCTTCAAAATGAACAGTTATTGCTTATGTTAGGATTATCACCACACTGAAACTAATGCACTAGAACTTAATTGGCTAGATGCCTGTATAATAGATTAGGTTTTCGACTGGGACCCTTGTTCTGTTCCTCTCTCCTGTCACACAAATGCCTCTTATTAACTGAGCATGAGAGTTGTACCATATGTAATGGACTAAGTTATTGACTGCCTTATAGCCCAAGCACACAGCCTAGTGTGAGCCATAAGAAATTGGAAAAAACAAGATTCCATGACTTACGTATGGACTGAGCAAGTGAGGTTAATAAGATGTTAATAAGATGAGGGGGGTAAAGTATGTGCACTGTTGGTTCCTGTCAATGCCAGCCTCATAGCTGAAAGAAGTCCTGATACGAAATAAAAGTTCAAGTATTTTACCTTAACCTTTTAACTACTTGAATACTCACGTAAATCTGCTACTCAGCACTACATCATCTGTAAAGTCATTTTTCTTGAAGAAATCTAGTGCGTTGTGATCAGCATACACAGCTATACTGTCATATGGACCAATGAATGTGGGATCCTTTAGAGTCTACAGACAAAGAAAATTGTTAAGAAAATGGCCTAAAATATTTAATATACTTAAATTTAGTACTGTAGATTAATGTTGGCTCTTCAAGGTTAAGCATCAGTTGGTCATGTGACAGGTCATGGGTTCAAGCCCCAGCCAGACCAACACTCAGGGTCTTAAAATAACTGAGTAGAAGGTGCTGCCTTATAATATCTGCAAATAATTAGGCCTTTTTAACATAGCTTGGATGACCATATGAATGGTGGTTCTATCCCTTTAAACTAAAGAGGTTTTAAAGAGGGCCACACTTTTCCATTGGTACTTGCTATAAATAAGGTTTATTGATAGATGTATGGATGCGTTCTATTAGTCTATTACTCACATTTAAAATCATTTTTCCAACTCCACATTTTTGATATCTCTTTCTGACAGCCAACAAACTTATTTGCATCACTTTTTGTTTTGGTTTCCTAAAACAAAAAAGAATAAATACAACAAATTGAGTTATTATCCTTTATACATTTATTAGGATAAAGACAGCCACAGAGCAATATAAAATGAATGCATGAAATGATCAAATATGTCCAGAAGACTAAAAATTTCAACCATACCCATAGTTCCTCTCATATGTTGCAGCACCAACAAGCAATGACTCTATTCCTATTGTATCTTTTGACACTGAAAATTAAACAATTACAGCGCTTTCCATTATTCTGCGACCTACTGACTTCAGACTTCTGGGCAAAGTTGGGCATTTTGGCTTCAGTCAATCAAAGTTTCAACAGTCTAAGTTAGTAGTTATTTTGATTGATGGAAGCTAAAACACGCGATGTCGCCCAGAAGTCTGGAGTGGGTAGGTTGCAGAATTATGAAAAGCGCTGTAATAACAACTGCTTTAAACTCAACGCCAAATCAGTGACGACTTATTTTAAAGGTTTGAAATGAATCTTGTTTTGATAATTACTTCGTAAGCTTTTCCCTAACTTTCATGAACAAATGGCATTTAGTACCCAGACAGGGGAGGGAGGGAGGGTTCATATACATTTATAAGTGGGTGTGGGTTCTCATCAGAAATATTGAGAATGACCTCTAAAAAGGTACCCGAGTCTCATCCTTGTAGGCACAACAGCAAATGCCTTTTTACCCCTATTATTCCTAAGATGTACCAGCAACCTAAAAGATAACTGCTAATTCTGTTGACCTATTGACCCTATGCAAAAAGCCATGAATGAGGAATACTTCTTCCTGCTCATCTACTAAAGTCATAACAAGCAGCCTTCGAAAGAGCATGCAAAAATTAGTAAATAAACCAAATTTCAGAATCCTGGGAAGTTACAGCGATTTGAATTAAGGATTTGTATGTGAAACACAGCCAAGGCCTTTCCAGCCTCATTTTCATGTTTTTTGCACATTTTAAAACTTTATAACTCTGCAGTTTCTTTGAAAATGTGCACATTTACTAATTCACTGATGCTCTTTCATGTGAAGACAAAACATTTTCTCAATTCATTGAGCTCATTGATTTATGCAAATTAGTGCTGGCTTTATTGCATAGGGTCTATACAAATGATACCAAACTACTGATTTCAACTCCTGAAAGGTAGGAGGAGCACCCCCATTTCTACAAGGGGTGACAAGCACCCTTTTAACCTCTTTTGCATCAGAGTCCCCCTGAAATGTAGCACTAAATTAATATTACCATTTCCTGTATCTCTTTGAGTTTTCCTCTCTTTTGCTGTTGCTACAAAATCATTAACACCAACAGAAAAGTCTTCTTCCTCTTCTTCTTCATCAGAAGACTCTTGCTCTTCTTCAGAATCACTGAAAACTCCACCAAACATCCCTGGTTCTTCTTCTTCTTCCTCCTTTTCTTTTGATTTGTCTTGTGAAAGCAATACTCCACTATCAGATTTTGTAGTCTTTTGTTCTTCAGGTAATTTTTCTTCTGAATTGATTTCAGTATTTTCATCTTGCTCTTCATCAGATTTGTCATAATTTTCTTTAAGTTGTTCCTTCTTTCCTTCAAGGTCTGAATTATCAATATCATCTTCCCAATGCACATGTTTTTCAGTCAGGTAAATCTGAGATGGTGGTTTTGATACATGCAATTCTGTTTCTTCACTAGCTATGTCATTCTTCTCAACATTAATGGTATTTTTGTTTTTGCTTTTAACTTTTTCCTGTTGTTCCTGTAACACATCTGTGAAACAAATTAACAAATCTTGATTTAGTGTTTTTATTGAGGGGGGAGGGGTGGGTAACAATGTGGACATTCCCTTTATAAATTATTGTTTTCATGGACTTATCATAAATTAGCAGGGCGGATGGAGATCTGAAATATAGAGCTACAAATGTTGTGACTCTTCTCAGAAATGGGAATAAAATGTCATGACCCTCTGTGTGTGTTTAGACTAAATTTTCATGTCACCCCTACCACCCCTCCCCCCCTTCAAGCTTTTAATAGTTAATCTGATCCTGACTGTGCGCGATTTTATTGGCCCTCCCTTTTCTTTTTGTCTATTTTTAGATGACACACCCTTTTGGAAGGCTAAAAAATGATGATCCCCCTTTCTCCCCCCCCTCCCCCTCCCCCCCCTCTGCTAATTTATGACAAGTCCCTAGTGCTGAGCAGTAATACTGTCAGTCGAAAAACTATATTATCAAACAAACACTAAACACAAGCAGAGGTCTTCCTTTCCTTGTACTTCACATATTTACATGTACCTGACAAACTTCGAATAAAAATTAATGTTTTGGCCCATTTTCCACAAACAGTACTGTAAAGAACTTCTGGTGTTATGTCAGGAAGACAAACATCGTAAAGACCGACAACTCCATGGAGTAGCTCTTTGTTGGAAACCTAGAAAATGCGAGAAAAATTAGGAAAAAACGTCAAATATGCTGGTTGTTAGCGTTAGCAACGGAGATGCAAATGTAAATATATATATTTTTAACACTTACTTCTTGAAATCCAAGACCATCACACGATAGCAGCCTTCTAAACTCCACAACATAGGCTTGTACTTCGACTTTCCTGTTCAAAGAGCGCGAGAAAAAAGAAAATTTGTCGGGAAGCTTCCAAAAAATCGAATTGGCCGCCATCTTGAAAAAGAATAAGAATACCACAGGAAACCCATACAGAAGCCGAGATGGTTTGCCGTAATCCGACGACTACCCGATTATTTTCCGATTGACTTCGATGACATTTCGAAGAATTTTCGTGAAACGTCGACTGTCATGCGTCCTTTTGCTTCGGCTGTTTACAAAATGGCGGACCTATCGTTCTTTAAAAACCATTGAACATGCCTTACAGCGATCTTAATTTAAAGAGATTAGATTACTAACCCTACAAAGGAAGTCTTAAAGGACCCTTTCTTCTCAAGATGGCAGAAATATTTCGATCGGCGCTCAGCTACATCAGCCAGACAGGAAAAGCTGACAACGACTTTGTTGGGCAATATGTCGAACTGGGTCCAATCCAGTTAAAGATCAAAAAAGTTCTCGCAGAAGGTAGACTCTTAATAATAATGCACGAAATATTGTACAATAATAAGTTTATGAAGTGCTTGATTGGTTTGTGTAGGCGGATATGGGTTTGTTTTCGTGGCACAAGACGAAAAAACTGGTAAAGATTACGCGTTGAAGGTCAGTGTTTTTGCTAGTTTATCAACAATAAGCTGGTTAAGAGTCAACTGTTGATCGTACTTGTGATAAACAAGCGATCCACTTGATATCCATAGATAATCTGGCAATTCATTCAGCATACGAAATAACAAATAAATCCAATACTTTTATTTAAATTAAAAGTTACAAATATAAATTAAAAATTAAATGCTATTTCAAGTCATGGTCAAGAAGTTCTTACGTAAGTCTTACTAATTTATTTTTCATCTAATCATTTTTAAATTGCACTGTCCTGTGTTTAAGGCACATTTATAATCCTTAATTTGTATCATACTACTGCATAAATTTAATAAAAATACACACTTGAATAGTAATTCTATTAGACATCAGCATTTGAAAAATCTACATGTAATTGTCTGTCCTGATTATTACATCATAGCACCACTACTGACTGTATCTCACATTCATACCTGTTATTACTATATCATATTCTTCATTTTCACATTAAGTCATCTGGTGGATTTTAACAAAAGACTTCTCATTAAGTCCTTTTGTTCGTACACCAGCATGGCTGCCATTTCTTTTGTCTTTTGATCCTCTTGGGAATCATTGGTTGAAAACCATCAATACTGGGATCACCTCATTCTCTTTAGCTTTTGTAATGATAGCAAATAATAACTAAAAGTATGTTTTATGTTCTTTTTGTCACTTAGCAAATTTTTTAAATACTTTTTGTACTTTTTCAGAGATTAATGGCAGGAGATGAGGCTGGCAATAAATGCATTATTGGTGAAATTAACACACTTGTATCCTTGATGCATGTACTGCAGTGATTATATAATTATGGTAACACTGTAAAGAGTACATTTTCAGACCAGGAAGGATGTCATATTACTCTGCCACTACATGTATGAAGGATATTTCTATACTTTAGTCAGTGTACACTATATTGCATGGCAGAGTGGAAAAACAACAAGGCTGCTACTTTCACGATTTTTTAATTTAACTGGAAGTGATACGCCAAACCTATAAGCATTTCATTTGTTTCACTGTAGCTCCAAACTTGTGACAAAATCTTGTCGAACTAGAGTAAAGCTACCTGGAGATATTCACGAAAATGTCAGTTTTTCTGCTGATCAAAATATCACCTCTCCCAAAGTACAAGGTGTTATATCTCAAAATCGTATTCACTGAATTTTGGTCACATTTGATATTTTGTTCTTTGGCCCAAAAAGAGCGTGTTTACAAAATATTGAGCTTAAATACACCGGATAGATGTCCTTATAACGAAAGAAACAAAATGGTTTTTCTGCTCTGTCATATTGCACACTTTCTGTACAACAGTTCACTGGTCAAACACAAAGCATTCAGTCAAAGCTGCAAGGTAGTTTCAAAGAATTATTCAAATTTGTACCTCACACCTTCAATGGAATGCATTGTGTCTGACCAGTGAACTGATGTATGAAATATGTCTGAGAAAATTGCATTTACATATAGGAAGTAAACGTACTCTCCTCAGACCTTCCCCCTGGAGTTTTAATCTCTGTAAAGAAGACTATGAATATTTTCTATAACTGTTTAATTCTGGTGTTTGGGTTTTGAAGGGGTGCAGGGGAGATAGGGATCTGCTAAGATTTTTGTGATGAAAAATTAGATAAATTGCACTCGGATATGGATGTAGACACTGTAAATGGGACTATAGAAAATAGAAATTTTTGTAAAAATTAATTTTTCCCTTGGATTCTGGGAATTCTTGAAATTATACACCACTTTCCCACTGGAACTGTACAAATATATAACTGTGCACTAAGCTTAAGTTCAAAAAATGTGATTTACTGAGTTTCATGCCTTAATCCTGTGAAGAAAAAAATTCGTGGACATCCAAATATTGTCCAGTTTTATTCTGCGGCTTCACTAAATGAGAAAGAATCTGGTCATGGAATGACAGAATATCTGATACTAACAGAACTGTGTACAGGTAATCTTTTCCATTCCTTCTTAGTTTCATTTATCCCATCTGGGAATCCATCTCTCTATTCATTCATAATCATTATTGTTATCATATACATTTCTTTTTCATTTTTTTAATTGTTTTTGTTTTGCCATTTTGTTGGTAATTTCTTCCTTTTTCATTTCTTTATTCATTCTTTCATTTATTCATTCATTTATTCATCCACTTACCATGTACCTTTCATTTATTCCCTTCGTCTTCAGTTACCTTACATGTAATATTATTCCTTTTTGTACAGGAGGAGAATTAATTAAGATATTGATGGATCGTAATGGTAAACCCTTTACTCCAGATCAAGTACTAAAAATATTTTACCAATTGTGTAGAGCAGTTGCTCATCTACAAAAGCAAAACCCTCTAATTATTCACAGAGATCTTAAGGTTGGTTAATGTTATAGATATCAAATGCATTTATCATGATATTACGTACATGTATTTAGCTTGCCAAGCTGTTTGGTAGGTGGGTTAATCTACAATCAGCCAAAATGAGAAGAGTTCTCTCATTTTGAAATATATATCTCTATGATGCTGTCAAAATATTAGGACCTAGCTTTAACACTGTAATGCTTGTGTTCAAAATTGCAAAACTAATAAGAATGAATTCTAGTTCCAGAGTTTAGTTTATTTATACATGTAAGTATGTGTTGTTATATATTTTGTATTTGTAGATAGAAAACATGCTGATTAGTTCTAAAGGACAAATAAAGCTGTGTGATTTTGGCAGTGCCACAACTAAAGCTCTTTATCCTGATGACACTTGGACAGCACTTGAAAGAAGCCTTGCTGAAGATGAGGTAATAATATGTCCAAAGACATAGAGATTGTGTAGACCAAAACCTAGTTACAATTTGATTAAAAATGCTTACATTTTTCTTCAGATTCAAAGAAACACTACTCCAATGTACAGAGCACCAGAAATGATAGATTTGTATAGTAACCATCCAGTCACAGAGAAGGCTGACATATGGGTAAGAACTTCACTGTAATGTTTAGCTGTAAAATATTCTCTTTTTTAAAATACTTTAGTAAGCTTCAACATTATGTTTTAGAAATCTAATTAAAAATATTACCTTGGGTGAGATGTTTACACTTGTCAGATATGTGTTATTCTCTTGAGAATATGATTCTTTGTTTGAGGCTCATACATATTAGTGATTCTAAGTAACAAAGAAACAATGCCCAAGGGAATGACATGTGAATATATAAATGCTTTGTTGTAAAAATGAAAACTACCATCATCATTTTTCTGTTGTCTAAAATCTTTCAATAGAGAAAACTTGTTACTTTTACTTCAAGTTGTTTGAGATCAAATTAATTTTGTACCCATTTTTCAGGCTCTTGGTTGTGTTCTCTTTTACTTATGCTTCATGGAACATCCTTTTGAAGATTCCGCTAAGCTTAGAATTCTTAATGCTAAGTATACGATACCAGAAAATGACAGGACCTACACAGAATTCCATCATCTGATTGGTAAGATCAGGGGCTTTGACCTTCAGATTTGGGGCTTCAATTTTTCTGTGTTCTCCTGGGCTTTGCAAGAGGTTATTCTTGCACCTTCTCAGAAGCTCTCTGTATCTTGATTGACTGATCAGCCACCTGGAACTTCGAACACTATGTGTCAATACTCTACTCAATTCCAATTTGACCTATTAGGAGATATTCTCAATAGGGCTAACCTCTTAGATCTCCTTTCACACTATAATGTGAATAAATTGGTTATTATTATTATTATTATTATTATTATTATTATTATTATTATTATTATTATTATTATTATTATTATTATTATTA
>JAAAQI020157452.1:0-10096 GCA_011800005.2 Stichodactyla mertensii | reverse complement strand
TATTTCAAATGTTTATTTCTCTGAATAGAGAAGTCCACATCCAAAAAAACTAAAACCATCCTACTTCATGGTAATCACGAGTGGTTTTTTAAAAATATTTTTCCCCTTTGACATACACTGTAAATTTAGTCTTTCTTAGTCGTTCTTGTGGTGAATTTAATTACAGTTACTGGTTGAAAACCAATTGTACTTGTGTATTATCACCTTCTTCAACGTTTATTGATCCAGCACCACTAATGTAGGCAAGCTTTGATAATATTATCCGGGTCTTTATTCTGCTGGCTCAGTGTGCTAGCTATATTGACCTTCCCACAGGCTGTGTTTCGTTTCAAGAGATCATTTCGAAAGGGTTTCCTTTGCGAGTGTTTACGAGCATTAAAAATAAAAATAATAATAATAATAAAAGCTGGCATAAAATTCTACCCTTGCGCCAGTCCTTATGGTAAATTCGTTCAATTTTCTATCTATCCAGATAGACAGTTCTGAGATCATTTGACGTCATACCAGTTATAAGTAAACTCGGCTCTCTCTCAGCTGTATGCTAAAATGAAGCTTCTCCTCATTTTGTCGACAACTCGCTACGGGAACGAAACATTTTGGGCTCTCTTCCGCAAGGGTGCTGGATAAATATCCGAGCTAAAAGGACCCAAAATCTTTCAAAGGTAAAAAAGCATCGACATTAATACTTTGGTACGTTTTTTCATTACGTATTTGAAGTCTAGTTTTACATGAATCTTCTATTTTTTTAACGAACTGGTATTTTTTTATAAGCTTCTTTCTAAGGCACGCATAGTGTTGTCGTGAACTATTTTTACATTATGTTTTTCGAAAACAATTCAGTTATGTTAGCTATTCATAATCGGATCCATCGAAAATCAAATCAGAAAACGCGCGAATCAGTGTGAGACAGGTTTTTACCCTTCACAAAAAAATTCTTACATAAATTGTTTGAAAAACCATACGTGTTTTGCTGTTTTTATTTTGAAAAACTTATAGCTGATCAGTTAAAAATAAACTATACGACAAAACTTAGTAGTTAAATAATAGCTAAAAACATAAATTTTCCTGCGATTTAGAAACTTTGGTCATAGTGAAATACTGGAAAAAAATATCCAAGCTTCGAATGAATAAAGATTTAACCACGAGAAAAAGAAGCAAGAAATACTGGAAGTAAAAAGCCTTACGTTGCGGGGAACTGACAGCTGATTTCTTAAGTGTTTTCTCCGTTTCTCCGTGTGCATATCACTTGTACTACAGTACTCCTTAATAAATGGAAAAAAATAACCTGATCTAAATTGTAAGATTATCAAAAATATTACATTCAGTCTATCATAGGCTTGCCTTCATCATTAGCTTCTAGGAATAAGAATTTCTAAAATAATCTTGAGCCTGGCGTGTGGCGTGAAACCCGCTAAAAAATAGACGCATACGACAGTTACAGCAGCCTTCAGGCGACAAGGTTTCAGATCAAAATCATTGAACTAGAATCAATAGCAGTAGCAATTTCAAAATGCTAATTTTGAAAGCCTAGAGAAAATTAGTCATCTATACTAACTGGCGTAAACATCAAAAGCAACTCGCTGATGCTCATTTTGTTTTGTTTTGTTTTTTTTTTTCAAAGCGGGTAGAACTGTAAAAGTTATAATTTTCACAACACATATTGTTTCAAATTAAACGCACATCACTACCTTTGAAGGCGATCTTCTAGAGCCGAACTATTATCTTGGCTCAATAGTTGAAATTCTCCAAACAAAGAGGTTCATTGCCAAATCATTAGAGATGCGAGGATATTTATAATAGATCTATTTATTTTTGAGAAGTTCGAATTAAAAAAAATATGAAAGCAATGTCGAACGTTTGGTCGGTAAACCTTCGGTGATGTATTACGCAGATAAGTACTTTAGGAAATGTAAATACTAGATAAATTGACGTTTCAATGGCAGAGAGTCATGAAAAAACTCGAAACCTTGCGGTAGAAGAGTCTGCCATGACAATCAACTCAATAGCTGACTTCCGAGTTCTCGAAAAAGATGCATGAAGGCGAGGCTTCGTGCGAAATCACGCTTGGTGGTTTGAAACGACTGACATTCATTTGACTTTTTCTGTTGCTTTAAAAGTATCTTTTTTACGAGTGATCCAATTCTTACGACCCATGAGAAAAGAGTGACAACAGAACAAGTCAGTCGTTTCGCGCCACAAAGTGCATAATTTCGCACGAAGCCTCGCCATTGTTCGCGCATCATTTTCGAGAACTTGGAAATGGAGCATTGAAACCCCACGGGAGGACTAGATAGATCTCTGATTAACACTGCATTACACGATCGTCTTCCATGTAGTACGTCTGAATTTTGAAATGTGGCTTGTTGAGTTGATAAACTATTGATTTAATGGACGTTTTGACTCCCTGAACTTTAGATAGTCTATCCCTTGTATCTTTAGAACATTTAGAGCATGTGACATCATCCTCGCATCCTCATGCATCAACATCATTAGCTTTTTAACACTTCTTGACCAATCAGCCATACGTGTTGTATGTAAAATTTTTCATTCATTTGAAATTATTTGACCAATCAGATCACTCGCTGCATGTGTCAAATTACCAAACAATTGAAATTGTTTTTGGCCAATCAGATAGCATGTTGTATCGAACACATTAGAAATTTCCCATTTACAGGCTTTGGCGCTAACAATACCATTGGTTAACTTGGCAACTTGCATCTTGCTATAGTCTGCGTAAAGTCAAGACTTCTTGACCCGTGAAAAGAAAGATTTATTTATCCGCAATTCTTTATTCCAAAGGATTCTAGAATTTTCCCTCCATTTTAGTTTATATTGATTAATTTGGGACCATACATCCAGACTCGATTGCTGAAGCGTCGTATGGCAGGGCGAAACCATTTACGGGTCAGCTGGAGATTTCGGCTCCAACACCGCTATCCATAATGACCAATCAGGGAGCTCGGCCGAAGCCTAAAGGGAGAGGTTAGTCGGCCCCTAGACCATGTAGGATTAACCCCTTGCTATGATCAGCGACAAACACTTTCTCGCCCAGAGAAGTAGAGGTCCCTTGTCGCTTTGGTCCATGTGGGAGGCGTTTAGAAAAGTCAGATATGCACAGACCATAGTAAATACAGAGCGTGCAGACCATTCAGCTTCGTCATTCTTAAATTAATAAAAAATATTCTCTACTGCGCCAGGATTTTTGGTACTACTACCGACAAATCAGCGTTTGTGCCGTTGAATCGGAATTCTTTGTTACAAAACGCATAGCAAATTGCATGCCGTTACTCGTTGCTTCTTTCAATTTACGTATTCTCAGAAATGTTTATTAATTTGATAATCTGACGGAGTCAGACATTCGAATCATACTGCACGTTCCCATCGAGCGCGCTTAGCGCATGTTTGGACGCTGGATCATCCATGTTTAAGTTACAAGCTCTAGTGCTCAAGGTGGCTGGCTACTACTGAATCCAGTTTCTAAGCCCACAAGCATGCGCGCACATAAATTCCACCGAATTACCATGGTAACCTTCAGAATTTTACTGAAAAAGATTGAAGAACCATACGTGTTTTGAACTTCAAGAAGGTAAAAACCTCAAATTTTGCACGGGACCATATACTTTTTATGTGCCTATTTGAAAAAGCTCCTAAAAATCTGTCATATCAAAATTTTTCAAAAAGTTAAACATTAGAACTTATGAAAAAGTGAAGTTTTGTACGAATTTCTGTTCGACTTGATGAGACGTTTTCCAGGCACTGGTTGAACAAAATATGTCAAAGTCAAGGTATTTTCATCTCCTTATCCTTAAGTTATTTATGTCATGTTGTAGAATTATCTACCAGTTAAAATCTGCAAATATTGCCTTCGTACATCCATATTATCTTTTGAGCTTTAATTATTTCCTACTCACTTCGGCTAACGAGATTTTCGCTTCCAAAACTTATAAACACCCATTCATTTAAGCTTGATTATCCCAAAACTAGTTTGGGACACCCTATTTTTCTGTTCATATTTGAAATCAGCATTAAATTTCCGTTAAAAACGATGCTATTTTAAAAAAAGCTAAATATAAAATCCAATAGTAGCCAGTCACCTTAAAGCGGTTTCCCTTGAAATGCGCTAAAACGCAAATAAACAAGTACGCGCACTTCAACTTATTGAGTATTGGTTTTCTTTTCATGGATGAACGGTTGAGCCATTTCAGTCAGTGCGCTGGCTTCAAACTCACTGCAGTGGACACTTGAGCTAATCGTAACATAACGTAAACTAAAGATGCTAGAAGTCTGTTATTACTGAACAAAAAAAATTGAGATAAACGACGTTAAGCGCTGGGAAAAGAAAGCTTGAATTTAAGATTGTGGTCGCTCAACTATGGGATAAAAATGACAATGCCGGTGAGTTTACAGTCTGTTTATAAGCACAAGACAACGTGGAATACAATTATTTCTAACCAAGATAGAAATACGTTGTTTTCGTGATAAACTTAAAGGCCCACTTGGTTGAAAATCGACGAAAATTGGAAACTGATTCTTTATGAAAATGAATATAGCTAAACAACTAGCTACTCTCTGCCAAAAATCTACATTTTATGCTCATCATCACAGACAAAGTTTGGTTTAAAACCTAAAAGAACAATAGGGTTGAGTAAAATGTCATTTACTCACAATTTAAATGCTAAATAACTTGACAATTTCTATCCCTCTCTTTTGGATGTGAAGAAAATTTTGCTTCATGATGATTATTGGCATCATAAAGATAGTTTAGTTAAGTTTCAAGTCATTTTCAATTTTCATTGACTTTTAAGGTATTATGGAATATTTAATTTGCTATTGATCACATGAAATACTTTAATATATTGGTTGAATTTTTTTCACTTTGAAAACTTATTTGCTTTGGTTAAGGCTGACAAAAACGTTCTCGGAAAAGACAGTCTTAAGTCGTAGTCGTTGACAAATCAGAGGGAAAAGAGACGGTTTGAAGCGACTTAGGAAATAATGGTAAAAAACCATAAATAATATTCGAAATATACTCTAATTTCACTCTTCTTCGCTGAAACGCTGTTCTCTTAGTATTGAAACTTTTTATTTGTAGCCTCGAATAAAAATATCCTGATATTGTATAGCACGGCTTTTTTCACTAAAATGGCATAAGAAGTTAAATTTAGACGAAGGGAAGTCTGCCAAGTACCGGTCTTTGTCTCTAATCACTAAGGAGTACTAAAAATAGCTCAGCCTCTACTTTCATGCAATTTTTTTTTTAATTATTTTTTTGTAAAAACAGTTCTGGCGGATAATCGAATGGAGCAGGGATCTCGTAAATGATAAGCATTTATAGCCGTGCTGTACTAAAGTAAAGGTTGGACGGCTCCCATGGAAGAGAACAATGTGAAGCCATTTCAGTGTTACTGCCTATCGTACCGTGTACAAGCTGAAAGTCCCGCCACGTTTTCTCTAATGCGATACCCGCTCTAGAGCAGTGACCTCGTCTCACGGTACCGAAACGGTGCGGTATACCGTAGCATTCAATTGGCTTCCCATTGTTAATTATCTATGATTCATTCAATCAAAGTACGTTAATACGGCAGACAGACAGACAGTGGATCTGCCGGGGTCCAACCCCTCCCCCCAATCCATCTCTTAACTTTGCTTTAGTAACGTAAACATGTCATCACAACGCCAGTCGTGTTTCACACGACTCTCTTCTTACGTCAGACAACTACTAGAGCTTGACCAATATAGACTGCATGTTATTTTTAACTGACAATGTGCAACCTATTTATCATATTGGTCGCTCAATGCTAACGACACCAAGTATCACTTACACCAAGAAGCCAACTGAAAGTTCAGCGAATTTATCCCCTTCAATTTTAAAAATTGCTCGTTTTACGACCCAAACAAGTTTGTAGATGTTTTTATAGGAAGCAATGATCTAATAGAAACACTCATAGACATTCTCGTGCCACCTTTGACGTCATTCTTTTGATTTTATTTACTTGCGCACCCAATGTAGCATGAATGTTCGTATCCGAAGGAATTATTTTCTATCTTCATTCAAAAAAACAAAAATGTGTGAAAAGCGGTTCTTTGGGGAGGAACAGAACACCATTGGAAGTCAATTGAATTTTTTTTTTGAGAAACTCATTCAACATCAGCTGCAGATATTGTCAATGTACGCGGTTCTCCGCCGCATTTATTATTATTATTGTTATTATAATCTTCGCTACGAATTTTATTTTTCTCCAACATGAACTCGAAAAATATTCAGTAAAGAAAGTTAAGAATGCAAACATTTTTAAATGTTTTAAATTTTTTAAAAAAAATTTCGATTCAGAAAGACCGCGTTCACAAAATGCGTCGATTCAATTTAGTCTAGAAAAAGAGCGGAAAAAGTTCTCAAGACAAAATTAGACAGCATAAGTGTAAAAAAACAAATACGTCTGCGAGTGATTGATGGCACATCGTAGAAAGAAACTGCTATCAAACTCTATGACATGGCCAAATACGGATCTAACTGCATGGAGTATATTGGGATGGATCAAGTACTGTATTACTTGAGTCATGCTCTCGATGTGTTGGAATACGTTTCCCAGTGTGATGAACTAACATCGTAACATAGGGGGAGGGGAGGGGAGGGGAGGGATGGGAAGGAGTCGCCCGCGGTAGTGGTGGTGTAGGTGGACCCTCTAAATATGAGCGCAATTTGCTACAACGTTGAACCAACTTCTTTAGAAGCACAGCCTGATGTTTCTAAAGAAATTGGTCCAAATATGAATGAAGAGGATATACAGTCGTCCCCTCCCTGAATACCTAGCATATAGATGATAAAATTATTAGTGAACTTTATAGCAAAAGAGGGTGGAAGTAAGCGAACCATGATGATGAGGGGGGTTGGGGGGGAGGGGTTGAGGAAGGAAGGGGGGACGCGTGAATACGGGTAGCAACAACCCCCCCTGATTACTATCAATATTTGCAAATTGATATCGAAATGCAGCCCCGAAAACCAAGCTGAGGCGACAAAACCTTTACGACTAAACGACAGCAAATATTGAATTGATGAAAAAATTTAAAGCCATATTTTTTAGAAGAAATTGCCTGAAAGAGGTTTTGTTTCTTTTGCAGTTTCTAATCAACCGGAATCTGAAGCCAATGTCTTCGAAGTTCGATCCATCGTTCCTAGAGAACGTTCCATGCAGCACGTCGTCCAAAACAAGAGAAGAAAACATTTACTTCGACTCCGAAGAAACGTTCGCCGGCGAGTACTGCGAGCTTGCTTCCGGTAACTTGACTTTTGCACAGAATTCTGCTTCAAGGCATCCATCTGCGTCTGGCTACGTTAGTCAGGAGCGAAATTCAAACACACAGAACTCTGCCACCAACGACCTAGACAGAAATAAACGCCACAAGAAGGTTACACTACAAGACCCTGCTAGGCAACATGCTGGACGTTTGCCTGTTGCTTCGACGAATAGAGTAAACAGAGCGAGAATAGTTAGTGATAGTGAAGTTCTTAACAGCTCGACTAGTTCTAGGAGGGCAGAAGAATGGAATCGATGTGCTAGAGTTAATGCTGCTTATAATCCTGAATCCACGGTTCGGGTACAACCGAATGGTACTCCGAACGGAAGGCGAATTATTTCCGAGGGTTTACCGAGTAATAGTAATGGGAATGCCGTGATTACGAATCAACCCAAACCTCGTGGAATGCTTCTGAGGGAACCGACAACACGAGGAAGAGACCAAGAACAGGAAAAGAGCAGAAAAACATCTAGAAATTCTCAACCAAAACCACGAATAGAAATTACTACCGAAGGAGTGGAAAGAATGCATAATTTTAAACAAAAAAGCGTTCATGGAGAACCGAGGAGATCAATGCAACGAGAGGAGAATAGCCGAGCCTACAAAGGGCATACAGAGAAGCTAGACTTAAACATGAATCGCATGAAGTCCAACACATCGCAAAGAAGTGATAAGACAACAACGGGCCACGATAGATTAGCAATACCAACAGCTCATCAACGCCCACCGAAGGAAGAAGAGTCGGTCAACTATGGTGAGAGCAGAATGAGTGTAGAAAGAGGAAAACGACCACACCTTTTATCAGATGTCAGTTCTCTAAGACCTTGTGGCCATCTTGAAAGTGTAGAGCGCGAAGCTGCGTTTTTGAGTCAAATTGATAACACAAGAGAAGAAAAGAAAGCTCTTCCACCGATTGGTAAAGTTAACAGAGATGATGAACTCGAGATGAAGAACATGGAAACAGCTTGTAACCCAAAGATACTCCAGCTGAAAAGAGAAGAAACACCAGCAAAAACTCCTCTTCTCGGACTTGCTTTTCCTCGTCCCCACTCGTTCGATGTACAGGAAAACAAAACCCAAGTCTTGCGAACTTTATCGAGTCCAGAACTGACTAGAACCAGCAGTTTGGAAGACATGCTTAATACTAGAAATAACGACGATAAAAGAAAAGGAAACGAGGAGAGTCCTTACCAGCATAAAAACTTTCATAATCAACGACTGGATCAATGTAACTTCCAATCGACGCGAAACACGCCTAAGACAATAGTTAAAATCAAAGGAAAAAGAAGCAAGTCACTTCCAGGGAACGTGAGGTGTTCGACAGTGGGTCGACGCGGTCCGCTCGCAGAGCCGAACCCACTGCGCTATTTTGCTTATCTTGGTAGGAGATTTCAAATTAGGGAACGTCTTCTTTCGGCTCACAACGTGCTGACTGCTCGTCCCGTCATCTTGACCAGCACCAGTGTCATTTCTCCGGAAGTTTCGAATAACTTTTGTCAACAGCTCGAAGAACAAGAGACTGATCCTTGCGCCACCGACGCTGTTAAGCACCAAGGCGCGTGTGAGGATTTGATTGACTGCTGCACGTGCATGTGTTGCGTCAAAGCTCTGTTTTATCACTGTACCAAGGATGATGAGAACGAGGGGCAGTATGATGAACATCCATGCTCGTGCAGTGGACCTGGTGCGAACTGCTTTTATCGATGGAGTGTCCTTGGGATGCTTTCGCTAGTCATGCCTTGTATTCTGTGTTATTTGCCCGTGCAGGGATGTAAGCTGTGCGTGGAATCCTTGAGGAGAAAACCAAGCGCTCCTGATTGTGAATAATAACAGAGTTAATTCTTGTACGAATATATAGCATTGAAGGGTAAAGTCACACATCTCGCATGGAGCTTGAATGCCGGGTATTTTGCTTTAATGATGACAAAAACATTTTTTCAAGTCAAGTGTTTTGCTCCATAAACGCACTGATACGAAATGATCAATAGAACGTCCCCACGAATTCACTCAAATGATCATTATACAATGTTTTAGTCGAGGTTCTAGTAGACAGAATGAAGTAAAATGTATGCATTTGTGTACTCCAACCTCGACTTCAATCCATTGTTTTGTTGTCAGTCGTTCGAGCGTATGTTCTTTACGTCCCAAATTTAATCTAACAGTTCCATACAAGACGAGTTCGTTACCAGTCTCTAAACGTCATGTCTATAGAGAGATCTTCCTGAGTAGTGCCTGGAATCTACTGTGGGTGGAGCCTCATCATCAGACAGGCTTTTTTACATCAACCACCTTGTAGGCGGCCGATAGACTGGCCAATAGCTTGGGCGTAATGTTTTCCCATTGCAGACCACGTGTCATTCCCCTGGATTTTATTTCTTTGTTTAATGGCAATGCTTGAGAAGACACATTAATATTGATGTACTTCAAACAAAGAATCAAGAATAAGTCTTATTCCCAAGAGAATGAACACGTGGTCTAAAATGGGAAAACATTATGTCACAGCCGAAAAGGTCTATTCAGCATAATTATTTTCTCTGCGAAGAAAGTCTATTTCTGTTTTTCAATCGAGGAAAAATTGCTGTCGTCTACACAATGTACAGTTAGGTTTCATCCACCTAAGCAAGCAATAGAAAATCTCTTTTTTCTTAGCCTCTTAATTAATTAAACAGGTACAAAAGCAGCACTGGAAAAGAACGCTTGAGAAGACACATCAAGGCCTGGGCTGGTTAAGCCTGGTTCTCACTAGCGACGCAAGCATAAGCGCAAGCAACATACGCAGACTCAGTAGGGTACTGCTCAT
>JAAAQI020157451.1:0-25141 GCA_011800005.2 Stichodactyla mertensii | reverse complement strand
GCTCGTTCGTTTTATGATACTTCACAACTCGTGAATAAAAACCGTACGCGCGCACTTTCCATGAAGTAATCTCTATAAATTTAATAATAAAATTATATATTCATTTAATTTATTAATCAATAAATTCATTTTTTAAGGCCAATATTATTTTTAAATAAAAATTAAATTAAATGTATAAATAGCCAAGGGCGTGCGCAGGGGAGGGTTCCAGGGGTTCCGGAACCCCCTTCTTGGCAAACAAACTCTTTGACACATGAATCTTTATTTACCAAACATCATTAGGGGAAACACATTTACGGATAGTCCAACAGCTTGTTCCGTGCATTAAGAAACAAAACTATGCAAAATATCGTGCATCACTACTGAATTGCTATTTGCACCGCATAACACTTTCTGTGTAAAGTTGTACGTTTATATTGCTGTCTGTTCCCAATCAAATCAAAAAAGCTAGACCCCCTGCCCCCCCCATGAAACGCCTGCGCACGCCCCTGATAGTTGTTGAATTTTTCACTGAAAGGTGAGGCAGTTTCCATTACCTGAGGCTAATTCATAAATTGTAATTTTGATTCCGAAAGTCTTTCTCTTTTACTTTAATTTTAAGATTTTCTAGTAAGACACATATCAGCAGATATTAGTATCATTAAAATTTGAAAAGCGCCAGATTTTACTTGTCCGAAATAACCTTCCTCGTTAATTACTTTCGTCAACATTACAATATTACAAAAACTGACTGCATGTCTTTATACGTTTAGTTCAATTTATTGCTGTGATGATTTGTAATTGTTTTGGCCCGGAAGCGCCAGCCAGTCACGTTTACTACCAGTCGTGAGAACAAGCTATCTGCACGACTTGAGGGTAAATAAATGTTTTAGAATATTATATATCATTACTAGAAAATAGATAATTTAGGAAATATTTCGTTGTGATGAAAAAGACGACGGTAACGTGACTATCAAATGGCTTCCAAATTCAAGAATTGTGATTGGTTGGCGTGATTGTCCGAGCTCTTTGATTGGTCCAGAATGAAAGCCATTTGAGTGTCAACATATCGTGCGATTCCCTTGTCATGTGCAATGTTTTCTAATATATAAACGGTAGAAACACTTAAAGCTAACTAGTATAAGGGCCTCCACGACACGACCAATACGTCTAAGCGTGACGACCAAGAAAGAAGAATGAAGAACTACTGCATTTTTGTTCTTTTTGTTGGGTGTGCTTTAGCTTCACCTTTGAAAAATAACCTCTACGAGTACGGCAGAGGTAAATCGTAAAAAATGTGCTTTAATCGATTAATGTATCTTTAATTTTTGTTAATTCAGTTAAATTCTATAAAAATACCCGTTAACCCGGAAAAGATGTTTTGCGCATTTTTGGGTTTTCGTCAAGTAGATATTCATCAGATTAATAGAATTCAGTTTAGCCTGTTCTGTTACTGATATTATTACTGAGGTTTTAAAAAGAATATATTTTTCTTCTGCAGATGGTGTCCCTCAGGTTTTTCGCCGTGCAGATAATGATATTTCAAATGGTAATATAAATCTGTAAGGTCTTAGCACCTGTTATTTCCATCAGATAAACAACTGACTGAGACATGCAAACAGAAAGAACCGTAGATGCGCATCTGTGGACAGAACGACAGAGACATACAGACAGACAGACAGACGGACGGTCGACGGGCAGACAGGCAGTAAAAGAGAAACGGAACACAGGTGAACAGACGCACGGTTGATTCCAGAATGTTTTGAAATGGGACTGGCCACGCAAAAAATAATACATGTATCAGAAATGGACAAAAGAACAAACAAACAAGCAAGCAAATAAACAAAAAAACTAACGCATCATCAACAACAACAACAACATCAACAACAACAACAAGAGAAAAAACAACAACAACAAAAACAACGCAAAACAATAACAAAATAAGAAAAATGGGCAATATGTTTCTTAACAGCGGAAGCCAACGAGTTGTTCGAAGGTGATATTTTGTTGACACCCGAAGACAAAGCCGAAGTGGACATGAGAGAAGATGGTGATGTCGATGGTCCACTGGACCCGCAAACCAAGAGGGGAGCAGCAACCCATTCCCGATCTGTTCTATGGGAGGCCCGTGTCATTCCATACGTCATCCATTCAGCTCTAAGTAAGCAAATCTTTTTTAATTTATTAACTTGTGTTGACGTTAAGTGTGATTTATTTGGGGGGTGTTCTCAGCTTCTTCGGAGTTCGTGACCAGACTTGAGTGCTTAGAGATTATGAATCATTCTTTCATTAACTTCTGCTGAGTTTCCTTACCTAGAGCGGCACTGAATTTTGATTTCTCAAATATTTATAGAAAGATTCTTTTAAAATACCGAGTCTGGGCTCCCTGTGCTTTTTTTTAATATGGCCATGTTTTTCAAGTATTATCTCGCTCTCTTATTAAAAATGCAAAGGGAGCCCAGGCTCGGTATTTTAAAAGTATCAGCACACTACAATGGGCGAAAGAAAACGGCGAATGTCATTTTTCACTCATCCTTTCTCGCTATTTTCAATAAATTGGCTGCAATGATGGCACCAAAACCTTGCGTGCTATCAAAGAACAAGTTATGAAATACATTGCAAAGTTCCCATCCCCGTGCCTTGAGCTAGGTGATCAGAAAAATTAATGGTGTCAAGGCAAAAATCCTCCAGCCCCTCCCAGCCGATAAATAATGATCGGCGCCTTAAGCGAAAGCCCATTTGACAAACTCCTAATGAGATTTCCTCGCTAACTAAACTGTCTTCTTCTCTGAGAATCTAAATTACCAAAAAAAGAAAACACGAACCAGCTACCTATTCATTCAACCAACCACCCATCTACCAACTCTCCATCTACCAACCATATTAATGGACCGATCAATGGATTTTTTTTTTGTGATTTAGGTGATGCAGTCAACAATATCAAAACAGCCATAGATAACTACAAGGCTAAAAGTTGCCTTCAGTGGAAGCCAAGAACAAACGAACCACACTACGTAATATTCGTCAAACAGAGGGGGTAGGAATGCAGTGATCAGCTTTCCAACAAATCATTTGCACAAACAGGTCACGTAATCACAACCCCCTTAAATCAAGCACGTAATGTCAAAATGGACTTCAGAAATGGAAAGAGCATTTTGATATTAGTAAGTAGGCGACGTTTCAGCTCAAAAGGTATGACGCAGGAGAAATGGCATGAAATATAACACTGAAAATTATATTAGGATTTGTATGGGAAAGTGTGCTGGACAGCAAGCTCGTACAGTCCAGTACATTTTCAATTTTATATTTCATGCCATTTCTCCTGTTTCAAACATTTTAGGCTGAAACTCCACTTCACTAATATTGAGATGCTCTTTTCATTTCTGGAGTTCATTTTGACACCGGTGCTTGATTTAAGGGGATTGTGGTCACGTGACCTGATAGTGTAAATAACCTATTACGATTACTGTAGAGCTGTATCCTAGGGGTATCAACAAGTTCTTTTTATCAATTGGCGGGTAACTGCATTATGCACCTGTTAATGTTTTGCCGGTGAGAGGTGGGATGCCACGGAGTTCTGTTGGGGATTTTTAATCTTTTTCCCGCTGGCCGAATTTTAAGTCAGTACCCTCATGTCTCCCACTCATACGAAAACCGCTCTATCAAATGTTATTCGCAGATGCTCTTCATATGTTGGTAAAGTGAATCCCCAGTCAGAAGTCCAGGAAATATCCATTGGTGAAGGCTGTAATCACGTGGGGATAATTATGCACGAGATGATGCATGCTATTGGGTTCTGGCACACCCAATCTCGTCCTGACAGAAATAAATACGTAGAAATCATGTGGGAAAACATCAAGGAAGGTACATTTCTGTTAAAGAATAACACCTTTCGAAAATTCGTCATCAGTTTCTCGTCGGTTAAGGTCTTTGATTCTCATCATTTTTTATTTTTTTTTTTGTTGTTGAAACTTTTATATTCACTTTTTCTTTAAGTTTTCTTTTCGTCAACTTTTATGAGGGGGAGGGGGAGGAAGCTTTGTTTTAAAAGAAGTTTTGAACTCACTTTCTCCGCTTTGTGTGTGGTAACCGAATTAGTGAATCAAACAAGTAAGAGCTAATTCCTTGGAAATGAAATGTTAGCCTGCATATCTCTAGTTACTTTTACCAGTCCTCCAGTCCCCCACCCCCCTTCCCCTCCCCTTTAATGCTATTTACTTATGGCTGACACAATTTCTGACGTGTAGTGACGTCATAACCTCCATTTTGGATGGCTCTGACAAAAAATTGTGCCAAGGTTTCTTGGTATATCAACCAACATGTTGGCCATGTACACTTATTTTAAAAAGGTTGTCGCAACATCGATTGGCAATTGACAATAGAAGACCGCAAGAGACGTCGGTACTTTTAATTGTAATTATTTTATTCATGGTTTCACTTGATGCCGCAGTACAACTTTCCATGCTGTCCTCAGCAGCTCTGCAGGTGAATAATGTCTATGATTGTTTTATGTAAATGAATTCATTCAAGTTTAAAATTTACCAACATCCCTTGCGATCTCCTATTGTCAATCGATGTGGCGACGTTTTTGAATAAGTGTATATTGTCATTTTGACTTGCTAACTAACTTATTCTTAACTAACCTTTCTTACCTATAGGTGTGGCGCACAACTTCAACAAATATGGATATGACCGAGTCGATGTCCAAGGCCTTCCTTATGACGCTAAGTCGATCATGCATTACCGCAGCACGGCTTTTAGTAAAAATGGTCAGCCAACAATAAAGAATATCGGTGCATCCTCAACTGAAATGGGACAGAGAAAAGGATTCAGTGATGGTGATATAATTGCTATCAACAAACTTTACAGCTGTCAAGGTAGGGTTGGATCACTATGTTACTGTTGTTCTATACTCTTCCATGACCTACCACTTAGGTTCCCAAATACTTACAACCATATTTAAAATCCAATTTTCATAAAGTTTGTGATAGGTAGGTTTAATTTTGCTGGTAATGGATGATCCTTTCTTTTAGTTATAACAGTTTGAAGATCTTGATGTGTAAATTGTGACGTCGTGTCATCTGGGTATTTTTTCGAGAAAGTAATTTTCTAATCTACACTGAGAAGTCAAAATCCAACAAAGTCATTTGGTCAACTGAGGCTAATACTTGCACATGAAATATCATCTGTAATTTACTTAAGCCTATTTTTGTATGTATAATTAACACCCTGTTGACGTCATTTCATACATTTCTAGATCTTTAATCCTTTATCATTCGGAAATAAGTGGGTGCACAACCAATAAAAATGAACAATATTATCATTATAATTATATTATAGTTATGGAGAATAGAATTTCAAAATATGATTTTAGACGTTAGGGACACTTAAGCGCAACTCATCCAAATGTCAAAATTATTCTTAAGAAAAATCGCAGTGGTATTTTCGATTTTACGTTTTTGCGACTAATTTAAATTCAATTTAAATTTAAATTTTATTTGTTCTTGGTTCCATCGGTAATTCTAACATCTGAAACCATAACTCCTATTTTAACGATACCTACAGTAAACTGTGATTATGCTATTCTTTATTCCTCTAGTTAAGAACGGGGGTTGGAGTCCATGGAGTACTTTTACGCCTTGTGATTCTAATTGCATGAAGAGTCGATCCAGATACTGCACCAGCTCCGATGTTTCAGCCTGTGCAGGCTTAGACAACGAGAATAAAGTATGCTCACCTCTGGAATGCAATGGTGAGAAGAATTACAGTGTGTTTTAGTGTAATCAGTACTAAAGTGTAGTGCCCAGGTGTATTTCGTAGTCCAAATGGAGTGAAGTAGGTAGTGTAGGTAGTATATATATATAGGGCACTGTATTGTATTATACTTTCTAATTGCAGTGCAGGGTAGTGTATTTTAACAGTGCAGTGGAGTGTAAAGTAGAAGTGCAGAGTAATGTAGTGCAGTGTAGTGTCTTGTAATAATGCAGTGTACAGTGTAAAGTAGGAGTGCAGGGTAGGGTAGTGCAAGATAAGGTAGTGCGGTGCAGTGGGCTGTAATGTAGTGTAGTGCATTGAAGTGTAGTGCAGTGTAGTCCTGTGTGTTGCAATAATGGACTATAGTGTAAAGTAGTGCAGTGCAGGGTAGTATCACAGTGTGTAGCATTGGACTGTGTTGTAGTGTGGCAAAGTAGAGTGTTCATGTCTAGTCGTCAAGGATATGGTGTAATCTCTACTAGAACTGCATCACAATTAGTTACTTTTCCTAGACAAACCGCAAGAGCAACACTAGCATAACCCTATAAACTACTTTCATTATATAGAGCACGCATGATTATCGACTGTCATTTTGTCTTAGCTCCTGTTGATGGCCACTGGGGTCGATGGTCTGCCTGGGGATCATGCAGTCAGGTATCAAATTGCAATGGAGTAAAGACCAGAACCCGAAAATGCGATGATCCACCACCAAAGAATGGCGGAGCAAAATGCCCAGCTGATGGTGCTACTAGCACAGCGCCATGCCCTTGTTAGAAATGAGTAAGTGCTTCATTTCATGAAGAAAGAACAGGGTCCAAATCTCTCTCCAGTGATTCACATCCACTCGACCCCTTTTAATACTGACCTTAATACATTGTAACGTAAATGCTGGGTCTTTGAGTGCAAGACTACCAATTTGACTGATTCTTTCTTGTTTTCAGAATCAACCGAAAGATAACCACCACTAACCAAAAATTAACTGACAAAGGATTATCCAAAAGGCTACTTAGGGAGCAAGTCTAAACACAACCGCACAAACTAGCCTCCTCCGCAGGTAACTCTTTGCCCTTTTTGGGCATCCTGTGGATTCCAGATAAATGAGAGGGATGAAGGGGTTCTTTGCACGCAGGTAAATTTCCACAGGAATCCCAAACATATACAGAGTTGCCTGCGAAGGAGGCTAGTACAAACCCTAATGATCTGAATGAATAAACCTAACATTTTTGTGACCCAAAATTACCTCAGCTTCCCCTAGAAGCACTGCAATTTGTATTTGAAAAATTTCTGGCTCCCCTAAAAATCTAACTCTTTATCACCCAGCCATCACTTCCCCCCGAACTAAGCTCAACTCCCTTAGTAAAGCAAATAAAATATATATAACCGGCTAACAAGTTAAAAAAAAACCGGTAACAAGTAATATATAACCAGAAATAGGCTTTTGATATCTATTCCACCCCACATAGTGTAGATGTACCCGCGTTGTCATAGCATTCAGCGCGGACTAGGCACAACGAATTTAGTAACTTTAATCTCACCTTGAAAACGTTTTATTCATGAAATGTCACTCCACGACTTTCACGTTTCACCCAACAAGATATGTAAAACCATAAGTGCAATAAATGAACACTAGTAAGAAAAATAGTAGTACCCCCCTCCCCCACCTCCCGGGATACCAGTCGACAGGTCTTTCGGGTCTTTCGGGCCTGTGCATGCGTCCTTGGTTGGAATAGACTGCTTGCCAAATAATAGACCTAATCGGCTAACGCAATGTTTACATTCTTTCTCCCATTTCAATTCTTTTGGGAATTCAATGCTTTGTTTGAGTTCTTTTTGTATCAAAGAGTTTTTTTGTGCGTAAATTACAAACAAAAGAAACGTCACTCGGGGGAATGATCAGGTGATTTGAAATGGGTCAAAGAATGTAAACATTGCGTTAGCCGATTACAGCGATTAGGTCTATTAAACGGAATTTTCATAAGATAATATTAAAAATAATTGAAATAAAGTACGAGCATTCAAGCTCATGTTTCTTCGCAAGTTGATGGGAAAGCGAAAGAATACTTTAAAACCCCTTAATGAGTCCTCAAGTTGAAGTATTTGTTTTTGATTCAAATCATGTCAACATGGCGATTCTAAAGTGTCTCGACCTTAAATCATGCTGTAGCTAGTATCCTATGATTTTACCGAAAGAAGGACTGGCTTCTGATTATCACAGGTCTAAATATACTCGATATATAAAATGTTTTGACAACTTCGACAATAAACGTAGACTGTATTAAACTTTGCCACTACATTAAAACTACTCACCTCCATCAGCTTCATGACTGACTTCCTTCGAATTTCGCGCGCTTTCTCGTACAGCTTATGTCACGTAAGGAGGCTTCAAGATGGCGGACAAGTCAAAGGTTTATGTTAGACTTCCATCGTGGATTGCATTCTGGCTCGCACTGTCGTCTCTAATTTGCACCATAGATGCTCTCTTTGTCCTTCTTAGGCCTCGTACCCTACCTGGAGGAGATTTGAACTATCTTGTTCGTCCCTGTGAGTAGATATGAGCTTACATGTAAAAAAGTAAACATTAATGAGCTTGCGCCTCCACTTCATAATTTTGTACTTGTGAATTTTTGCAATTATTTTAACAATCGATGAGTCGCATCCTTATCATTTCATAGTGTAAGTGTGTTCTCCAATACTTGTTCTGTCAAAACAAATATACATAATAAGTTTGAGTTCCAGGAAGTTCCAGTATGTTGGTAACGTAAACATTAATGGGGGGAGGGGAGGTCCTGAGGTCCATGCTAAAGAGATGGGGGATGCTCGTACTACCTTTAAGGGTAGTTAAGGGGATGTCAGAAATTAAAAATCACCAATCAATAGAATTAACAGTTCCTTTAGGTTTGTCAAATAAAATAATGACTTGTGCTGGTTTTTCTGTAATGCTTGTTGCCATAGACTGTTACATCGCTTGTCTGCCACAGCAGTGTATTTTAGCACTGTTATCTCAGTTAATGACACTGAACAAAAGATGTCATGGTTTGTGGTTCTTTTGTTTGGTGTTTATTTAGCTGAGTTACTACAGAATCCACCAAACTGTGGTACTGACAGAAAAATTCATATGACAGCCCTGCCCATAAACACATGTGATTCTGCTTTCAAACACAAAGGAATGTAGCTGTCTAAATATTTAGCTGTTTGTGGAAAAAAGGGACTTCTCCTTGCTCTTCTGACACAAATTTCCCAAAATCTTTAATTACCTCTCATATTGAATAATTATTGAATCTCATAATTACCTCTCATCTAAGAATGATTTTGTCTACCTTTCATTATCCTGCATTCTATCATTGTATTAGATTTTGAACTCATGTTTTCGACTTCCTATTGCTGCATAACTAGTGTAGGTCTAACTAGTAACAAATTCCTTTGTGTCTGTAAGTGTGGGGTCCAAAATTAACTTTTGAAAGAGGTTGTCCAGTGAACAACCATGTTTAAGAATTTAGGTGTCCAGAGAAAACTTTGGTCGTCCAGAAAAAAAAGCATGGAAAAAGCTTTTTGCATGTGTTTAACCATGCTTTACTGCGTAATTATATTGTCTCTAATAACAACATTAAAGATAGTGAAGATGTTCTAAATTGTTTGTGATACAAGCTCAAAATATAGATGGCCATACCATTCCACCATTTTGAAGAGCCTGAAGGATGTTGGTCAGTGGAAATTATGGTACAGTCACTATGGCCTGCGGTATTTGAATAATCAAGACGGCCACAATTGCAGAGATGCAAAGTCACACTGTATTTTCTTTATGCTAATTTTTGGGCTCCTAAACCGGAATGTAATTAGCCGAGAAAAATTTTAGGACTCATCAACTCCTTTGTTTTACAAATACAATGTAAAAGGAAACAACTTTAGGCAAAATGTAGGTCATCAGTTGGACAACCATTTTCCAAAATCCAGTCGTCAATGGAAAATTCTAGTCGTCCCTAATGACTGGACGACAGCTAATTTCGGACCCTGAAGTGGAATCACACACATTTAGGGGCAGGGCTATCATCCAAATTTTTCTGTCAATACCACAGTTCAGTGGATTCTGTAGTAACAGTCCCAGAATGCACTGCTGCTGCATACTACTGATATGGTCTGTGCCCTTCAGGATAAGAGTTGGTTACCTTTTAGGGGATATTTCAGGATTTCACCCCTTCTGACTTCAAGTACCATTATGTAGTAGTCACTCCCAGCCAATATCCCATTGTAGTACATCAAACATGGACTCCAAATTTCTCAATCTCATCAGTTTTAGTTTCAGAAGCAAAAGAACAGCCATGTAATTAGAAATTATTAACATTCTAGAAATGTTTTGGGAGAAAACAGGTTTATACATAACATGTAATTAACATAGACTATATTACTAGTCTGACACAGCAGTGCATTTCTGGGACTGTTATCTCACTTAAATAACACCAAACAAGACGTCATGGTTTGTGGTTCTCTTTCGGTGATATTTAACTGAGATAACAGTCTGGGATTGTTATCTCAGTTAAATAACACCAAACAAGACGTCATGGTTTGTGGTTCTCTTTCGGTGATATTTAACTGAGATAACAGTCCCAGAATGCACTGCTGTGTCAAACTAGTAATATAGTCTATGGTATATGGTAATTTTAAATCTAAGTCTCATTTTTTAATAATTCTAGACAATTTGTACATTAAAATTGACAAGAGATATTTAGACCTGAAGGATGGCTTTGTAATTGGCCAAAGCTGGTAAGTATTTACTGGCACTGGTAATAGATAGCCAGCTATATGATTACTACTCTGTTTTTGAATGTTCATGATAATGATTAGAATTAAAGCTGCAAAAAACATTTTTCCTAGGATGAATTTAGTTGAAGTGTTCTTTAACATTTTTACACTTATTCTGGTAAGGAAAAATTAAGCTCTGTGTATTATATAATTGCAACATTATCTTAAAAATACTTGAGGGCAGTGGTACTCGATAGGGATGTGCAGCTGGGATTCAAAAACCCGGAAATAGACTGCAAGCAGTCTCTCCATTTTTCTTGATCACTCTCTGTATTTTTGTTGATGAGAAACTGGGCAAAGATTAGAGCCAAGTGTTTAATGCCCATGGGGGTGGGACTTGGGGTGAGGGACGAAAGAAAAATAGAGAGACTGCCCATTTTAGTTGTTCTTGCCACATGTTTTTTGACTCTGCCTACTAATTAAATTATCTGTGGCTCAAATGACAACGTGTGCTCTGCCTTGTCAAAATAAAGGAGGAAAACCAAAACACCAACACATAATATTTAGTGATATTTGAAGTTAAATGAGGTTTTTAAGCCCTCTAAATAAGCTCTCTAAAGATTAATGCTACACCAGGGAAAAGCCATAAAACCAAGAGGAAGACTCGATAAATTAGAGAACACGGATACTGCAAGATAATTTTAAAATAACCGGATCAATTAAATTTCTACCAAGGAGAACACTTCCAAGAGATCTAGTGCTGAAGGAATTTCACAAAGCTATCTACTACTTTTGAAAGCTGTAAGAATTCAATTCAACGACAAGGACAATCTAACTTCACAAGTGTGTTCAAAGTGTGCTTTAATAAACTTTACAGTTCCAAATAATATTCAACACCGGATGACATCTGAGCTCAACTAAGCTAGAACTATTTTAATAATTCTAAAATAGTTCTCTTCAATTAAAGTAAGACCAAAGTTCTTTATAAATGGCTATATTTCCCCAGAATGTAGGGGAGAAATAAATCAATCCATCTCAAGATAGGACAGTTTTCATTAGTATATCCCATGAGAACAATTGACACTGAAGTCAAATGAAACTTTTTAAAAACATCCCAACATCAAACAGAATACTAAAATGCCAGTTAAATGCTTCAGTAAATAAATGTTCTGAAGTGGCAAGAATGTCAAAGTTTGATGGACAAGGAGGATATAGTACTGTCATCAACCTTTTGTCTAATCGCCCAATCAGAATTTTCCATTGCTGGTGCAACGGGAAATTCAACACACATCTCAATGTGTTAAGACAGCAGTCCCACTATTTTCCTTTTGTCCTTTACCTCCTGACCCCCCTGTGGGTTTTTTTGACTTGGTACTAATCCACACTCAGCATAATTAACCACAGCTTACCAGCAAACAAAAAACGAGATGCACAGTGACCAAAGGAAATAGAGGGACTGCTTGCAGTCTAGACAGGAAAGCCCAGGGGTATACTATCATTTGAAAATTATTTACTTATTTAACAAAAGTTTAGGAATCCTAAAAAAATAATTGTTTTTCTCCTAGAATATCCAGAAACCAGTTCTTAGTGTGGTATTGGCACTTATAGCTTCAACAATGACATGTTCAAAGACAGTACTGTATTTTGTTATATCTTCTAAGTTATGTCATGGTGATGAATTCATTACCCAAACCTCCTGGCCGCAATACTTGCTGTTGTATATCATACCTAATGGAACATGGATCATGATGCCTTTGTTATGCATCATTGTGTTGGTTAGAAAGATAATTGTTGCCATGGAGATGGGTAATGTGGCATCAAAACAATACAAAGAAAAATGAAGTGCATTTTTTAATTTGCATGGTGTTTACTTTTGACAATATCTCATCACTAAGTATTAGATGTCTTGCATGATTTAGCGTGCAAGTTTATTGTATATTATAATCCATAAACTTGCCCTGCACTGCAGGAGACTCATAATCCAGTACTTGTGAGATAATTAGTGTTTTTGACAGTGGTTTTGATGTTTCATGTCTTGCATTAGACTTAGGATTATTGTCAAACTTATTCTCTTTTTTAGGAAGGACCAGTATATTTAGTAAATCGATCAGGGTCTTTTGTCTCTCGATTGTCATTCTTGGCAATTTTTGTCAACTCCTTTATCAATGCGTCTTTTTCTATCAAAAGAAAAAGTAAAAATACTAATAAATTTTAGTTTTTGTGACATGTAAAACATACTGGAAGACTATAGAGTCCTAAAGTGTGATCACCATTTTTTCATTGCAAATAATATGCAAAGTTTTAAATTCAGTTCTCCCCATATGTAATGTATATAATATGAGTGGCAATGCTGTATCTGATATACAAGCTCAAGCCACAGGTGAGAGATTGTAGATCACATACAGCATCACCACGCATATTGTATATTGCTTACGATACGTCTAGGTTAGCTAGATCGTGTTTGACTAAAATTTTGAACATGCATGTGAATTGGGCTGAGAAAATAAGCTTTAAAGTTTATGCAAATCAGGATGATACTGTATGAGATAAAAGCTCCTCCATGCTTATGATTTTCTATTGTGTTTTGCTCATTAATTATTCATAAGTATTGTTAAGAGTCTAATCTTTGTCTCAGTTCCAGCCTGAGTTTGAACCAAGGCCAAAACATATCTCAGCTGTTCTACACACAAATGATTCTAAATTGTCCATCAACCTTCAGATTCACTACTACTCCATATCATAGTTAAAGGGGAATTCCACCCCCAAGACAAGTCCACATATGGTATGACTATGATTGAATGAAACAATTATTTTTGATAAACCACCCAAATTTATGGACCCACCTTGAGGCTTTGCATGTTTTAGAAACTCTTCTAGAGCAGGAATTGGTCCAGATTTGATACGAATGGTATCACCAGGATATAGCTACATTGATTTTAAATGAAAAAGCATTTCTTACTGTGTATATTAGAAAAGGAAATAGTTTATAAGGTAATATCATTTCTAACATATTGTCACCACTAGAATTAGCTTGCAAGTACAAATAATGGACCAATCCACTTGGCCATAGTTGTTTTCCCATTTCAGTCCGCGTGTCATTCCCTTGGGTTTTATTTGTTTGTTTCTTGGTAGCACTTGAGAAGATACATTAATATGGATGACCCTCAAACAAAGAATCTTATTCCCAAGAGGATAACATGTGGTCTGAAATGGAAAAACATTACGCCCAAGAGGATAACATGTGGTCTGAAATGGGAAAACATTACGCCCAAGTGGATTTGGTCTATTGCAAGACTAGCAGGGCATACTTAAATATTGCATGGTTCTTACTTTGGTTAGAGCTTTTTGGTAGTACTCATCAGTGTATTGTGTTCTACCAGAAAGGTGCATTAGAGGAGATGATGGCGTCACAGTAGGAACTGAACATTAAAACATGCATAATAAACATTAGCAACACAAAAATCAATTTGTTCATAGGTGAATTTTAAAATATGATTTTAACCTGCTTGGCAGAGGGTTTGGTCCTCTATTTTAATAAACATAATGAATAGCTTTGACTTCTGTTCTTGGAAACTATTTTGCAGATCAGTTGACACTGAACTGCAAGTAATAGATATGGTATATTGATTTCCTAAAAGATTAAAACTAGAGTGGTATCCTGGTTTTATGAAGAAAGAATGCTGTTAGCTTTAACGAATGCCAACCTTAACCCTCCCCAAGCAAAAGATTTTTTAGAGAGATGTTGGAAAGTATGTTTGGTAGCAGGAGACAAAGCAGATTTCATATGAGTGGAAAAATGATATTGGTAAATTTATAACCATACTGTAGCCGTACTTTACCATAACCATAACTGCATTGTGATTGGATGATTCACATAAAAACTATGTCGTACAGCTGGTGTACATGCTGTAAGTCAGTACAGTATGTTTCTCACTCCTATGAAAACCACTCTATATAAAAACGTGATACTTATTCTGTCCATACCTGCACCCATGGTTGGTTTATACTTGTTCTTGTTGCATCCATAGCGGCTGAGGTTGCAATTAATCTCCTCACGAACATCTGGTTTTTGGTAGGTGTATCTCGTTGTGGAATCTAGGGTGTATGGAGGCTTGGGTATACTCACACTTACATCACCATCAAATACTGTTTGGATCTGTACTCCTATATGAAATATTCATTGGTCCAAATTTATTTCATAGGATCACTTTTTGTGATGTAATTTAATGTGCTGTATGATTAAATTTTAAAGTTGATCGATATCTTTGGCAAATGCCCAGAGAAGGAAAAAAATCTAAGGCATACAGGGTTTTGAAATACCTATATTTTTCCTCTTTGAAAAATTGATATCTTCACATGTGAAACAACATGTACATTATAAATAAATAAAATGTATATTATTACCAATATATGCAGCTAAACAGAAAATGTGGAAATGTGCTCAGCAGGCCACAAATGAGTCAGGTTTTTGGTTCATCATCCAATGGATTTTAGCCACTGATAGTTTGGCCTTGTTTATTGAAAATGATAATAAAATGACTTTTGTCAGGAATATTGTTTATTTGCACCCTTGTAGTATCATTTGTGTCCCTCACTATGCTCGGGCCGCAAATGACTATGCAGGCACAAACAATATTCCTGACAAAAGTCATTTTATTGTCCTATTATAAAACCACCATCATTTGGACTTTTTGCAAGCAAATAAAAAGCCATTTGAAAGCAATAGGTTTGTTCATCGATAATTGTATTTTAAACAGAATATTAGATTAGCACTTGGAGATGCAAATTTTATCTTCAAGTGTTGAAAATCTCTAACTCTTTAGCTATGCTCACTTATGAGAGATCTTTTCAATACTTGAAGATAGAGGGTTGACTTATCATGAGGATTCAGTTCTTCTCTGTCAGCACCCTTTTTGCTTTATGTATCCAGGGAAATATTTTCAACCCTAAAAGGATCACTGATCACCCCTACCACTTGGACAAAGGGAGTACCCCAGGGACTAGACTAGAGCTAGTCTTTCATTATAATGTTTTGTAATATGATTTGTCTTTCATCAAAGATGATGATGATGATGATGATGATCATTTTTTGGGATAAGTGAGCAGAATCCTTCAATGGAAAATCCTGTGCTCCAGTCCCACCAAAAAAAAAAACAGCCCCCTCCCAATGAAAAATGGAATGGTTCCTTAGGGACTGTTCATTTTTTATCAGGAGGGGGGGCTAGTGGTTTTGTGGGAGGGTCAAGTGAAAATTGTATGGAATAAAAGGGGGCTACACAATTTTTTTAGCAAAAATTCCAAAAACCACCAGTCCCCCCTGATAAAAAATGAATGGTCCCATATTCAAAATTTTTGAGGGAAGCCAGAATAGAAGAAATATATCTTATAAATGGCTTATTGAGTGCTTGGATATTAAATGAAGTAGAAAAATCCTTAGGGATTTTTTTATTATTATTATCATAAAGAAAAACAAAACAAAACAAAAAAAAAATGGGTAGAAAAAAGAATGCCTGATTATATAATTTAAAGAAAATTTGTTAGATTTTTAATAATTTTTTAAAAATAATTTTGTCTAACTGTGTCTAACCTTGTGGAATCCCAGTGTAGTCACTTTGGTATGTTGATTTAAGTTGATCATAGCATACATCTTCCATAGTTTTGTAATCAATGGCTTCAGGGGGAAGCTTGCTTGGAAATCTCCAGATAAGAAAAGCCTACCAATCATACAAATTATATTAAATAATGGTAAATATAAGAATATTTTGTAATTTATTAAGATCCTAAATGGAAAATCCAAAGAAAAGGTGGTATTGAATTTAAAAAAAAAAAAGAAATCAAGGAGGAAAAAAATCATCGCTGCGAGCAGGGTTCGAACCTGCGCGGGAAGATCCCATTGGATTTCAAGTCCAACGCCTTAACCACTCGGCCATCGCAGCTAACTGATGTGTGAGTAGTCGAATAATATGTATATAAATAGTTGCGGGATGCTTTATGCTCCAGAAATATTACTAAGCAACTCACTAATACCAAAACGATGAAATAACAAATAATACAGCTTTATATTAAATAAAAAGGGATAATAACATTCAATAACAAACCTCAGTTGGATGCGGATTATTTCTTCGGGCTCCCGTAGCAGTTCCAGCTCGAATTTGAGAAACTTTTGAACTTCGTTTGGGGCAATATTCATTCTTATAAGTTGTGTCTAGGATAGCACCACGGCTTGGGAATATTTTTGCACTATTTGGCCTTGTAAAAGTGAAAAAAGACACGTAAAATTAAACTAATTATATATTCACAGATGAAGTCTTGTTGCCATGGTGTTAGCTACCTTGCCATATCAGCGGGTAGACCATTATCACCTTCAAAATCTTTCTTATGCGTTGTCAAGTAAAATAAATCTGGATTCTGGCTGTAACTTTCCATCTTCTTACGTCTTGATATTGTCGGGGCACTTGGTGGCCGAGGCAAATACGATCTTGAACTTTTGACTGAAATTTAGAGTTTTCTGAATGAGTTTTTGTTAATGATCTCTTGGCAAATAGGCCAATATGAATAGACTTCATTTGACTTATTATATAAAAATACCTGGACAATACCAAGATGAAGGATCAGAAGACAGTCCTAGCTTTTGCATTAGCTTTATACATGCTTTCTTGTCTTTGAGTTCGGAAGAACTTGGATAGAATCGAGAGATATTGTAAGCAAATCCCGGCCCGACAACAAAATCGCTCAACTGCAAAGAAAAGTTACGGACAAATTTTAGAAATTTGAAACGAAGCCGGTTTGTAAGTTTTTGAAAAATTCAATAAATTTTCTTGTCTTGCTTACATTTGGCGCCTTCTGATTGCTCCAAGCTTCCTTATAATTAGGAATTTTCGACCAATTTCGAAGTGATGCCATTGTTGAAGTCATAATTGCTACAAAGTTGTGTTCTATTTTGGAGTTTGGAAGCCACTTAGCTGTTCTAATGCTTTTATATGATTGGTTGAAGTCACGCAACCATTGACGCTTTTTTGCCGAATGACAAATAAATAATTGAAATAAATTATCGAATTTTTGTGATCTTTCTGTGTAGACTTTTATAACGAAGTAAATATATGGCCGTCTGATATATGTTATCTATTCATTTATCATCATCATTATTATTTTATTTTATTTTTGCCTCAAGATGGTAAAAATGGGAAGAAAGGAAACCAACCAAACCGAAAAGGTTTACCGAATTTTTTGGCGAATAAAAACTACCGAGTTTATATAAATTATTCAGCAAGTGAATTTAGAGGATAACCATCTTCTTTTGAGTTCAAATTCTAAGAAGAAAGCGTACTAAGTTTCAACCCTGACGAAAAAAAACTTTTTTCTACCGAAAAAAAAGAAAGAAAATATGAGAAAAAATATGCATAGTCGAAGACTACAACCCTTACCTCAGATATCGTGCGAGCAGAACCTTTCAAGAAACTGTTTGTTTGTGAATTTTAGATGGTATGGTTGTTGCTACGTGACATAACATGAACTTTCCATCAATATTTCGAGGACCACCAACCCCCAAAAACAAGATCTTCATAGTCCTACTATTGGGTGAGGCTTGAATAGCACAGTTTGTTGTAATTTTGCCTTATTTATGTCTTTAATGAAAATGGCATCCATATGGCCTTCTCGACCAGGTGTTAGTAATATTATAAATTATTAATAAATAATCACAAAAAAAGGCAAAACAGTCCAGCAGCAACTCAGAGTTCTGAGTGACTTTCAACTAGTATTCAAATTCAAATTCTAACTACCAAACCTTATATGGACTAGCCGTTCATCATTCATGCTGGGCGATTAGGGAGTGTCTCATAAAAAAGGGACAATAGGGAGTGGGTGATGAAATTTTATTTCCTATTTAAGGGGGTCTTGGAAAACTACAGACAAGGAATGTATTTTAGCGAAAACATTGGTGGTGACGGAAGCGCGTGTGCGTTTTTGGGATGGCATAAGGGGGTCTTTACAATGACAATGACAATATTTTATTCGGATACCTTATGCAAAAATGTACATTAGTATTTTTTTTTCAAATAAATAAATAAATAATAATGGGAATGGGGGGTGGGGGTGGGGGACGGGGCGGCGATTTTTTTCGTTTTTCTTTAATTTTCCTCCAGCCCCCAGGTATAAATAATGAACAGTACTTAAGGCCATCTTGAACAAACGATCGGCAGTATTCTGACTAACGCCTCTCGACCCCACCCACCTCAAATCTCTTTTGGAACTTGCTAGTCCCTAAGGTTTCATAGCCCCCTGACCCTGACAACCTGATCACACAAGGTAGAACCTTCCACCAGTACTCCACGATTTCCAAAGCCTTAAGCAAAATCAATTTTTCAAGAAACGTAAAATTTTATTCTTTTTGTTTGTTTGAAGCAACTGTAATAAAGATTAAATTATCCATGGATTCTCCAAAATATCTTTTTAAAGATTTAAAATGAATGAATGAATCTAAATCTCAATAAAAACATGCTCTAATATTTACAACACCTTTATGTTTCTGTCTCAAGCCTGGAGCCAGGATTTGGGTGCAACCGAGACCAAAGTGGAAATCCAAACTATTGAAATATTGGACCTTGAGTACCCCAAAATGCGAACCTTTGAGGCCACTGGGGGGTGCAAAGGTGGCAAAACTGGACTGAACAATCCTCAAAATATGAACCTGTTGGGCCTCCAATACACCCCTGCACCCCCTGGCTACGGACTTGTGTTGACTGTAGAAAACTTAAAATATAGTATAATCTAATATTGATTTTGCAAACCAGTAAAGCACATATTTCTAGTTAATGACTTGTCAGAAAGTCGAGGTGGTCCGCAAAACAGCAGTTGGGTCATGAGAAAATAAGCTACTCATTAGGGGTGAGTCATATAGAAAAATGAGGCAAATGAATACACGTACGAGGGCATAATATTTCAGGCATGGGTTATTATTTTTTTGAGACATTTAATTAGGGTGGGTCACCACAAGTTTACCTTTTGATAATGGAATATTTATTTCCCACCCCCTTTACTTTCTGACCAGTCCCTTTGTGACTAATAGTCAAATGAAGATGAAATAAAACAATAAAATTAGTGTCTTTTAAATTATATAAAGACGGCTAACTATTTCACTGGTGATTGTGAAGTGTCATGGGTGGATCCAGGGGAAGGATGCAGGGGGTGCTTCCCCCTGAGGTGGGGGGGGGCTGGTGTGAATGGTCTAATTAATGACCAGTGTCTTATGGATTTAATATTTACTTTTGGTGCTTGAGTCCCAACCATTGATGGTGCACCCCCTCAAAAAATCCTGGATCTGTCCCTGAGTGTGATCTTTCAGGTGCGTATAGTCACCCTGACAATTGCACTTCACAATCAAGTGCTGCCCCTGGGATCAAACCATTTATTCTTATTTCACTGGTGAAGTAAACTACTCTAGTTTATACTAAAAATATTTTATACAATGTCTTTGCAATGCCTTTAAGTGCAATAAACCTTTCATTCAGCAGCCATATTTATTTCCATGAGAATAAAATAACCTTTGTTTTTGCTCAGCTGAACTTGTTCTGAAGTACTGGAATGTGAGGCTTGCTGCCAGGCAAAAATGAATTGTTTTATCAATATGGCCACTGTGTGAGAAAGGCCTTTTCTTAATTGAGAAACTACCTTTCCTTCAAAAACTATTTTCTAATATTCTTACAAAATTCTTAATAAGCTTAAGGGTTAATTATCATATGCAGAGTTCAATATTATCATCTAATATTTTCTTACTTCAAAATTTTACTTCCACCTACAAGTTAACTAAAACCTCCAATAATTCTAACATATGGCCAGGGGATTCTAGGAACCTGTGACTCCTCCTTCAGATTGAGTTTTATAAAGGATTTGGGAAAGTGGAGGGCTGATTTTTTAATATAATAATATTAATAATAATAAAAATAATAATAATATATTTCAAGTCAATAAATGTAGGAAGTGGTTGCCCAGTCTTCCGAGCCAAAGGCTCATGTTAAAAACACTCAACAAAAGAAAATACAAAAAAAAAAAAAAAAAAAAAGATGAATAAATAAATAAAAAATATATAAGGTGAAAGTGAGGTGAGAGTGAAGTGTCCCCCACCCCACTTTCCCCAAGGGTAAACCTTTCTGCCCATGCATTTTGAGCCCTCTTTTCATATAACTAAATCAAGATTCCAAGAGACTGTAAAGTTGTAGTTCCAGCTTTTTCAGTTCTGGATAGAGAATCAGGTACAAGTAAAAGTGACCTCTTATGCTAGCTGTTTTAAGTGCCTGATGTTGAAGTAGGGTCATCCAGATTTTGATATCCCTCCCTTGAAGGAAAATATTGTTTACAGTAGTGTCTTATGGCAATTATTATGAGCCCAGCAAGATAAATCATAGGCAGCCATGATAATATCATAATAAACACTTGCATGCCACCTATTGTTTTGGGTGCTGCCTCAGTATTTTGAGCTGAACTCATGAAAGCCATGAGGCAGAGAATTGACAAGATGATTGTGTCGACAGTGTTTAGCCATCTTAGATGGGTATCTGTTCTGTATGGCTGCACATAGACAAAGATCGCAAGAGTTAGGAAGACAAGAATTTCAGTCCAGCACCTTTTGTAGGGGCCTGGAGTTGACAATGCTGCAGCAAGAACTAGCAAAGCTATACGGCAAATGAAGTAATATGCTGAGAAAAAACCAAGATGGTCTTGGAAACAATGCTGAAAGATGTTATAAAGCTGAGTAAAGTAGTTCATGAAATGAAAGTTACGGATAAAGAAAGGTCTAAAAAGCAGCAATATTGGAAATACAATGACAAAGCAGATGATGATGATAATGGCAAGCACAAGCAGGGCATAGTAGCTACCAGGAATATTATCACTTGTAATACTGCCCTCAACGTACAGAACTGACAAATCTTTCTGAAATTTTACCCAGTGAACAACATTAAATGAAATCATAGTCAAATTAGTGTAACAGAGAACAAGAATAGATGAAATGGCACGGAAAACGTTTGTTCTCTGATAGCAGTTGCAGCAGCACCTTGCTGCTAAGGATATGATGATCAGTATGGCCAACATATATAATGGCATAAGATAATTGAAGCCTAGTTTTCCAATATTGTCTAAGTTCTTCAGAAAACAATGTAACTGAACCCCTGGCAGCTTCAATGATGCTAAATCCAAGATTCCTTGCATTGCTGGGTCTAATTTCATCATAGTTTCTGCCTTTAATACAAAAGGCAAAACTTGATAAAAATACAGCCATGAATTCAAGTAGGAAGTAAAGATGTCTACATTTATACGCAAAAGTATTAAAATTACAAGTGGGGTGACAACAACAAAGACTGGAATGCCCCACAATATAGAAAAATTATTCCCACAAAGAGAGGTTTTTACACATTTTTCACCACCCAGAGATAGTGTAAAATTGTTCTTGCATTTTCCACACAGAAGAACACTACTGTTTCGGTTACCTGCACAAATATTAGACTTATCATAAGTATAAAACAATTTGTTCTCATCAAAGTTACAATAGTGCTGTGGACATGGGTAGGTTACAAATTTCCCTTTGGTAACCTGACCACCCCAATAGCCAGTTTTCAGGTTAACATGTTTACCATCAGTGGTACAGTTGAACACTCCTTCATGCATATCAACAGTGTCTAACATGCATGAACAGACTCCCCTTCTTTTATCCTTTTGCTCAAATCCATCATAGCAATTTTTGAACTGTTGTGTAAATGAGTTTGAAATGACTTGCCCACCAACACTACTTATGGTTAATGTAAAATTATACCTCTCCACTCCACGTAATCGAAGCCCATGTATTCCATTAGGGGAGGAGCTACCATTTGATTGAACAAGGAAGAGAGATTCTGGAAATACTGAAGGAGTATATCCACTACCAATTATTTGTATTTTGACAATTCCATAAACAGTACTGTTTTTCTCATCTAGCAGTTCTATCATTGGATCAAAGGCTTCATCTGGAGCCACAGACCACTCCTGCTTCTCGAAGGAAATTTTCACTGGATCTGTCGAAATTTCCTTGCTTGTATCTGAAAAACTGTAGGTGAAAATATTTTCCCAGTGAAAAGCATTGTTGTTTCCAATGCTTTCATTAGCTAAATAGCAGGACTGAAGTGTAGTAGCATACAGAGAGAAACCACCCCACAATGGTGCAGAGTTGTTCATGAAATAAATATGGGTGTCCCAGTTTTCAACATAATCCAAACTGACCAATTTCCCTTTTTCATCTTCATAGCCAATGGGACACTCATGACGTCGAAGTTCTCTTGTTTTGAAAGGAGCTACTTCTGGGCCTGGAGTTCTTATAAATAAGGCTCCACCTTTTTCATTTGCCGAGTTATTTGTGAAGTTCAAATGTGACCCTTTAGTCATGATCAGTCTTGCCTGGCCATACAAAGCTAATGCTCCACCCTTGTAACCAAAATTTCTCATGAAGAATGTGTTGTTGAAGACCTTTAAAGGGGCATTATCCAATAGTAAGGCTGTATTATTATTTTCTGTGAATGTATTATAGCCTCTCAAGATCAATGGTACCTTAGAGCTATAAACTACACCCATGCCAACTACATGATCATTTTCTTTGTTCATTTTGGGTTGCTTTACCAAGTTGTTTTCTATCCTACAATCACTTATCTCAGTACAATAAGGTATCTCTGGACCCATTTCAATCCAGTTGTTCTTGTTATTCAATGCAACTGCAATAGCTGAGCCCATAGTTGCAGTATTATTTTTAAATGTACAGTTTGCAAAACGTATGGAATTCTTGCATTCACCAAAAATGTGAGGGTATGTTTGTCCAAAATGAGATACTGCCCCTCCTAAGGCTGCATAATTACTGGAAAATGTATTTCTTTCATAATCAACAGTGTTCTCCATTTGCTGAAGTGATTCATTTCCCTGGATGTTGTTCCCTGTCCTCACAGCTCCTCCTCCAATCTCTGCATAATTTCTGGTAAATTCACTGTCAATCATCCTCAAGACATTTCCCTCTGCCTCGTCATGAAATTCAGTAAATACTCCTCCACCCCAAATTGCTTTATTGTTCTGAAATTGGCATGTGTCAATCAAAAGTGAGTTGTTTTTCGCTGACCCACACAAGAAGACAGTCAGGCCCGATCCATGGCCGAATGGTTGTGGTGTTCTTTGAGACTTGTCCTTGACTTTATAACCATTAAGAGCGAATCTACAGCCTTTGAAAATGTAGTTATTGCCACTAGAAAACAAACGATGGATGGTGTCATTGAAAGGATATAGAGATCCAAACTGTGTCAGGTGTAGCAATACTCCACTTCCTGTCTTATGAACATCAAGGGCTTTTGACTGTTTTTTTCCTGTATTGTAAACGAAGTCAGAGTCCACTACACTCACATTTCCGCCAACATCATAAAGGAGCAAAGCAATACCAGCACTCTTTGCAAAGGTACAATTTTTGATATCCAAATCTTTGCAATAAGTCAAAGAAATTCCTGAATAGAACTTATAAATTCGACTAGAATTAAGATGAAACGGCGCCGAATACTCCAAACGGCCACAGCCTTCAAACTCCAACTGCTCGAAGACAACGCTGTCACAAAAACGAAACTGAAGGCCAGCCTCATGCTCACTTGAACATTGGATTTTCACAGAGCGGTTAAGGCCCTTAAAAGCCAAATTTTGTAGATAAGACATGTTGTAGTTCTTATCTAACGTGTAATTACCGTTCCTGATGGAAACTTGTGTAGAGTTCTTGAGGTTTTCCAAGACGTAGCCAAGAGTTTTACAAGGGAAAGATGAGTTAAGACACGAGGTGTTGTCGTGCCCTTTGGTGGAGACTTCAACATGATGGACATAACTAGTACTGTGCACCAATGAGGTCAAACTAGCTACTGTCCATATGAAGACTAGACACAACAGGGAAGACTGCACTATTCCATGCATGACTCTCAGCACGTCAGAAAAATGTGAGCATTTCACGATACCGAAGCACAAAAGTGAAAGTATTAGTTTACCTTCACGAATGACTGCTTACCTCATTTACTTCCTGGAAGAACTTCTTCACAGTTAAGTTCCGTTTGAACTCCCTGTGGTAAAAACTACACAGGCATACCAGCGAACAGTGAAATTCCAAGATCAGAAAAGTTGCTCAGTAGAATAGAGTAGGATATTTTTCCATCAACAAATGTTTAATACACGATAAATAATATCAATACGATTCCATCAAATCTTTATCCATCTCTCATTTCTTAAAAAATACGAATGCTTCACAAATTGTCAAAAAAAAAAATATATATGTATTGCGGCCAATTTTACCTTGATATGAAATGTCATTTTTGAGCTCGGACATGAAACCCTCAATCCTAAATAACTACAAAAATAAGGCTAAATAATTATTTTGAACAATTAATTTAGTTAAATATCCTTGACCTTATAACCATGCATTAAGAGCGAATCTACAGCCTTTGAAAATGTAGTTAACTCAATTAACTTAATTATAATAAATCCTAAAGCGAATAATAAACACAGCAATAATAATAATAGTATAATAATAATAACTTTATTTTCTTATCTACAATTCCACAATAAACTAAAAATTTTTTGATTCACGATAAAATATAGTATTATAATTAATGTAATTAATATAAATTTCCTACTA
>JAAAQI020157440.1:0-10097 GCA_011800005.2 Stichodactyla mertensii | reverse complement strand
TCTACGTGTTTTAACACGTAGATCAAAAAGAAAATGCACCAGTCCTACCCTCTTTTTATTGATGACCAGTCCCTAACCATTTTTCTCTCTTGAGAATTAAAGACTATTATTTCGTAAAAGTATTTCATTGTTTTCTCCTCCAGTTAGGGAATTAGTGAAATGGGTCTATAAGACATGAACAACAATCCTTTGATAAAGATGTCGTGAGATTGTTTTATAAACCATTATTTCATAACCCTAAGTGATGGTCAGTGCAGTGATAGTATTATATCATATAATTACAATTACATCATTGCACTGTTTTTTCCTGCATTTTGTAACATTGAATCCAATTGACCGATTGACCCCCTACACATCACGTGGTATAAATGGTAAAAAAGTTCAGACATTGTTGTCTGACTGCCATACAAGTATACTAACTTTTGAACAAATTATCGACTTGATTTATTAATTCGTCTCTCTAAATAAATTAAATCTTGTTATTCAAACCTAATTCAAAATGCCTTTGCCGTTTTTAAGGAAATAAACTTATCAAAATATGATGAAAATTTGTTCAAAAGTTAGTGTATTCGTACGGCAGTCGGACAACAATGTCCGAACATTTTGGTGACTGTAACAACATGTAGCACAAATTACACCACGAAATGACCAAGGGTCAATCGGTGAATTGCAGGACAGATTGTGCAGTTCTTTTAGTATATACAGTTGTTATTTTGCAAAGTTAACATACAGTTGAACTCACAATAAGTTTTTATATATATTGTGCAAAGATTAAAGATTAATGTTTTAATCTTCACTTCCAGAACACCAAAATAACAGTTGTTTCAACAAAGTAACTGTATGTTGTTTAAACCATACCAACATAAAAGCTACATGTATATAAGAGAGAATAACAATTTTCAACTTTGTTTTCATTCGACATGTACATGTGAAGCTCACTTGTGATTGAACTTCAGCTTAAGAAATAAAAATTAATATAAATGTTTTTAAGAGCCGCTGTCTGTAAATATCGCCTAAAGCGGGAAAAACGAAAAATTTCGAATTTTCTCAAACTTTTTCAAAATGAAGATTGTGATAAGTTATTCATGTAAAAAATGCTCTTAGGAGAGCGTTCTTACTTGAATATCAGATTTCATGACGGCGTACGGCGCCCGTTAAGTTTTTCGATTTTACGAGCCCTTTTAGAGAGAGGCCAAAATAGCCTATCAATACCAGGCTACTAACTAATGGTCAGTGATCGTAAAACAAATACTCAATTCAGTCACAAACACAAGACATCACAGAACAACTTGATGAGTTATTTTTTGATTGTAGATAAAATATTAATTTAGCGATTTTGAACATTTTTTGAATGCCTAAAAATGACCAAATTAAGTGGATAAAGTCCCTCGTTTCTACGTGGCCTAGCGTTATAAAACAACCGGGCGCGCAAAGCATGCTAGGGAGAATCCTTTTCCAAAAATTGAAACAACGCTAAAAATCGACTTTCTGTGTAAACAATCAATTAGACTCAAATATAGAAAGTCATTAAAGTGTATTGAGCTGAATATTTATTGAGTTTGGTCTCTATCCATTTATTTAATTTTCTTTATATTGTCAATAAAAACCATAGGGACTATTCAGAGCTATTGCTTGGGCTGCCTGTGGTTTTCGTTGTGAAGGTAGCGCTCTACAGCGCCTTGACAACCAACATGGATAATGCAGACTTAGAAAGGTTGACTATTTCCCCTGGAAAATTTAGCCCTGTTTTCCACCCAAACGTCACCGAATATTCAGTAAGCTTAGGTAGCGATGTAAAGCAGCTTAAAATTGATCCACTGACGAGTGACTGTGGAGCTAGCTATAGCGTTTCGGTGAGTCTAATTATAAAAAGATTAAAAAGTAGCACATGAACTTTTCTAACTTAGCTTAATCAAGTTTATTTTCATTTTATTTGCAAGGGAGGTGCTGGGAAAATCGTAAATCTCTTAGAAGGAGAAACCACTTCTATAAAGATCGAAGTAACTGCTGAAGATGGTAGTACAATCAAAAACTATTTTATCCACGCTAGTAGATTGTCTGCCAAGGAAGCTGTGCTCAACGACCTGCAGTGTTCAGTAGGCAACCTCAGTCCATCTTTTGCACCTAACATTCAAAATTATTCTCTATCTGTTCCATTTTCGTTATCTTTCATCGAGATAACACCATCAGCTGCAGATTCAAAAGCTGTTTTGAAGCTAAACGGAAGAGAAGACTTGAAGGTACCGATCCAACTAAACTTTGGTGAAACTCAAGTTGAAATTGAAGTGACATCTCCTGATAGGAGTACATCGAAGCTTTATACTATAAAAGTATGCAAACAACATTTACTGAGGTATGCAAGCTTTATAAACAAACCCAGTTTTACTAAAGCAGAGTGTCCAGTTTGCCTTGGTATACCACATAGGCCAAAATCTATTGCAGGAAGCCACTCTGGACATGTGTATTGTAAATCCTGTATAGATGAGCTAACACGAACATCAAAACAAGATCCACTAGATGACTCACCCTTGCAAGGAGAGTGGGGACTTGATGAGTTTGAGCTGGATAAAGAATTGTCATCTTTACCAACTTATTGTGTCTTTCAACAATGGGGATGTACTGAGAAACCAGTGTTGCATGATTTGGGCAACCACATTATCCATTGTGAATACAGACCAGTTATAGTTGATAAATCATCTGAACTAGTGTCTGCTAAGGATCTTAACACAAAATCAAAGGTATTATCATCATCATGCTGTGTTTTTATCCATTTACTATCTGTTTTATCAATAAATTTCTTTAGACCCCTTGCAAGGTATTAAGTTATAGATAAAGGTTCAAATGCTAGGATGAGGGCTTTCGTTGAAATTCAAGACTGAGGGCCGCAGGCCCTCAGGCTTGAATTTCAATGAAAGTATGAGCCCATGTTTAAACTTGTTTAAAAATTAGCCACACCCCAATTCCATTGTTTTATGTAGGTTTTGAAATGCAGTGCAAAACCTACATTCTTAAAGCCGGGGGTGGCTTTGATAATCAGCAGGGGAGAGCAGGGCTGACTAACAGGTTTTGAATTTCAACTTCAAAACCTGTCCCAGGCCAGGTCTTGAATTTGAAATTCAAGACCTGCTAGTCCATGCCCTGCTCACCCACAAGCCATCCCAACTTCAAGAGCCAGGGCTACCAAAGTCTGTGTTCTATCAAGACTCGTGCAATGGACTTGGTTGTAAACTCTAAACTCTGCTCTTGCAAGAACACATAACATCTCTTGAGCTTTTAATACGTGTGGGATATGATTATACTCAATTGCGCATGTACGTGACGGTACATTTGAAGACAAAGCGATGTAATTTTTCACAGCTTCAATGCATTCCTTGTAGTTCATTACCAAGCTATTTAAGAGCTTCCAAGTGTTCGTATCATGAGCATCGATTGCTCACGCTCCCACAAATCAAAAGAAGTGATGATTTCAAAATGTCTCCTATAAAAACAATGGAATTGGGGCGTGACTGATTTTTAAGCAGGGTTAAGCAATAGGTTACTATGTAAAACCATAAAAACTATTTCGCTGTATTTTGGTGTTATTTCATTAACCACAAGTATCACGTACATCATCTTGATGTTCTACATAACGAAAACATAGCCACAACATTTATGCAATTTAAATGAAATCAATCAGATTGAGTGGCTTGGATTTATTTTAAATTTGCATTAGTGTATAGTTTATCATGCTTCGATCGTCGCTTGTGGTGCTTCATCACTTGTTATCAAGTTTTAGAAATATTTGATAAACCGTTTTTGATGATTTTTTGTATCATTGCCTAGGTGACGCTGATTGACTTAAACTCATAATAGCCCATTTCCACTAAAAGGTCACATGACCACAACTCCCTTAAATCAAGCTCCGGTATCAAAATGAACGCCAGAAATGGAAAGAGCATCTCAATATTAGTGAGAAGGTGAAATTTCAGCTCAAAATGTTTGACATAGTAAAAATGTAACAATTCATGCGATTGCCACAGTAATTATTCATGCATTTCTCCTGTGTCAAAGAGTTTGAGCTGAAACTTCACCTTCACACATTACATAATAATAACAGCAACAACAGCTTTTAAATTTGCTTTTATCATTTAATTATGTCCAATTATTAACATGTAACTCAATAGGTGGACTAGAAATAATGGAAAGTTATAGTGCTTGGAAAGGAGGTTATTTTGGGCAAAAGACCCTTGGAAATAAATTCGAAAAAATTAATTTCCGAATTTATTTCCAAGGGTCTTTCGCCCAAAATAACCTCCTTTCCAAGCACTATAACTTTACATTATTGCTAGTCCATGTATTTTATAGTGCCACGTGGTCCATATATTCACATGTAACTCAATACATTGATACATTTAAATTCCATCAATCAATCTACTTGTTTCCTGGGCTTGTGTCAATTAACACTCATGGGTAAATCAGGCTGATCTCTTGAGCTAACTTTCATCGATAAAAGGGTTAACATGTATCACTGCTTATAAGCCTTTCTGAGAATTATGTGACAGTACTTTCCTAAACTTTTCAAGCAGAAGGTGTTTGAAGTTGAAGTCTCTGGAACTATTAGAAATGCTTAAAAATTACTAATTTGTTCATTTTTAGCTGGTATCTGTTAGGGGTAAAAATTTTATGTTGCCACGCCCACCTTTGTAAGACTCTGGTATCTTTTAGGGGTGTTTTTGAAAATTTCTGACAATCATCACGCCCTACTATATATGGAGGTCCTCTCCCTTCCCCGGGCATGAAGCATTTTTTGAAAGTAATGTTTTTTTCTCCAGGATTCTACAACAGCTTGCTCAGATTGCAATCGTCCAGTACGCACTAATGAAATAGAATGGCACAAGATATATATGTGCACAAGTAAAAAAAATACTGCTGTAATGCACAAAGTAGAAGTCAGGACATGGGAAAAAAAAATACAACAAGAAACCAGTGAGAAATCTGCAGAGAAGTTAATGTTTACAGCTAAAGGAGTTGAAGAGGATTATTTGAAGGCCATCCCCAAGCATGGTATGGGAGCTGTGTAAAATTGCCTAAATATTATCATCATCATCATCACTTTCTTTTAGTGAGGTTCTGCACTCCTTAAGGTGCTTCTGTCAGGATTTTATCCAACAGTAATAATAATAACTTTATTAATGTGTCTTGCGTTCTAGCTTACAATTAAGAAACTAATTGGAGACACCTATCGAGTTGCTTAAAGTCTTGGGTTTTGACATCATTTTATTAATTATAAACCAAAAATGCATGAGGTCCAACTGAATATTAATTGTTTGTTGTATTCCAAATGATAAAGAGATTTTTATTCATGAAGGAATGAATACAGGAGTGGTGAGGGGTGTGACTAGTCCCCCCCTTTTTTGCACAAATAAAAAGATGTTTAAAATTGAAATTATTTATGGAGGCTCAAAACAGTTTTTGCGCATGCACTAATGACATTCAATATTCAACTAATATAACTCAAAAACTGGTCAGTAATATTTCTTAAACGTTGCATGTGGTTTTTATTTAAGGGATCTGCTAAGAAAAAAAAAAAGTTCAGAAATAGTAAACATCCTGAAATAAACTTAGTTATTGATTTTTGTGGCTACTGCTTCTAGGAAGCGGTAGCCACTATGTCATTAGCCTGCGTTGCATTACGAAGAAAATTCCGGATGCAACGCAGGCTACTATGTCATCGCCTTGTAAGAGTGAGTGTAACAATAGAGTCGAGCTTTGCCGATTTTTATCCGAAGTTCTCCGATCTTATTCGGAGTATATCCGGAGTTCCAAGGGCAGCTTAATTTGCTACTCGGACCAGACTCGGACTTAGGTTTACGCGAACGCGACGAAAAACTACGACTCCTCCCTGTACTCAAAACTCTGTCGAGTAAAGAAGCGTGATTGGAAGCTGAGTTCTCTATTCTCTATTTAAGAATCAAGCACAGCTGTCTACGTATTTATGGAATATTTGTTTCCAGAGAATTTTTCACGTTTTTTGACGATTTTGGGGGATTATATGCCAACAGAAATTCACACGACTCAATAGAAGCGTTTGTCTACTCCTCATGGCAGCCGAGTGCAGCTTCTACGTGTTCACCGTTTGGCGGTCTTTAACCCCCTCTCCAAGGGTCATATTCCCTTCGGGGAGGAAACTGTCTCTTTGTAGAGAGTCAAAATTCCATTCGGGGAGCGAATACTATAATCTTTTTCGAGAGAGCCAAAATTCTCTTCGGATATCGAATAATAAACTCCCCCGGGAGGCATATAAAACCAGGAATGGGTCAAAAATCAATCTGTGCCTAGTTCCGAATGCCCCAATGTCTTTACTTTGAATGTGTAATTAATCGAGTTGATCCTAATAAGTCTAAAATACCTCGATGTTTACCGAGTAAGAGTTGGTTTACAAATATATTACCAGTGCTTTCGATAATCATGTTCAATCACCGTAATGCCTTTTTCATTTCTTAACTGTTTTTTACAAAACCCAACAGCAGTAGCCACATGCAGTCATTGACTGCGTATTTTTGATAATACCCTGGCCATTAAATTTTTTTCTTTTTTGTTCAAATCAAAGAGTAAGTTATAAAGTTAAAACTGGTAGTTTGGCTACCTGGTATGTAATGCGCATGCTCAAATTGAATAATAGTTAGAGCATGCTCCCTAAATCAACAGTTTTTTCATTTTACTCCCGAAAAAAGTCATTTTTATTGCTTTACAGCTACTAACACTACCATTTTATAGACTCATCAAGATAATTGATATCCTTTATTCCAAGGCTCTTTGATTGCTAGCGCAAGTTTTTAACAAATTATAGTGCAAAATATTCAAACCAATCACAGGCCCTAAAATGTAGGGTTTTTCGGAGTCTCTGACACTTCGTCAAGAATGACAGAGGTCTGGGGTCAAGAGTGATTTGCCACAAAGTTTTTCAGGGTCATTTTTGTTAGTATGTCAGTTCAAAAACGCTTTCAAGCCTGGTATTGTCGTGAGGTAACCTGTAACAGTCTGCACCCTTTTGAAAATTCTTAATACACCCTGCCTGACAGTAAATGATGAGAGTATTTAGACTGCAGGCTACTAACTTAATAAGATAAATGTAGCTGCAAGCCTTAAAACCATGAGTAATATATTACAGTGCTTTTCATAATTCTGCTGCTTACCAACTCCAGACTTCTGGGCAACGTCGGGTGTTTTAGCTTCCGTCAATCAAAGTTTCAACAGTTGAAGATAGTAATTATTTTGATTGACGGAAGCCAAAACGCCCGACATCACCCAGAAGTGTGGAATCCGTAGGTCACAGAATTATGAAAAGTGCTGTAATGGAATTCCTCCAAATAAGTGCAATTAGTGTATCATCTTAGATAATAATCAACCATTGACACTTCATTTTAGGATGTGCTGGGCAGTTTTCTGGTGATGTTACTCCACCCCAACTGCTCAATTCAGCTGCCGAGTTGTATGCTACTGCCATAAAACTTGCACCAAAGGATGCAAGACTCCATTTCTTTCTTGCTCAAATTTATGAGGAAATATATTATTGTCAGGATTTATATGGACTAAAGCATCAGGTAAGTGCTTATGTGTATTATTATTCACAACTAACAAATGTTAAATAGCTTCCACTGCAATATCTGATTAACTGTTTTTGGTGATTGCCTTAGATTATGAACTTTGTCAAAATGTGGTGTAATTCACATTTTCAAAACCCTTTGTAATTGGTAAAAATCTTATAGTCTTGTTCATTAATTATCCCTTGGGGGGGCTGGAGGAAAAGTAGGGGGCTTCGAAAAATTTTCTCACAAAAAGGGGGGGTTTGAAAGAACCAAGGAAGGTATGTCAGAGAGTTTAAATTTTATGGGAGGGGGGGTTTCAAAAATTGTTTTTGATAGAATAGGGGCTGTGAAATTTTCCCCCTTCCCCTCCTACTTTTCCTCCAGCCCACCCCAAGGGATATTTAATGAACAGTCCCTTAACTGATATTTTAGTCATTTTGAAACAAAACTCTATCCATTTTTGTTCCATTTTCAAAGACAACATCAGAAGTGGACTTAGATTTTAATTTGAAGTCAAAAGAAAGTTCCAAAGAGGATGATATTCAAGCTCTCTGTGAGATGCGTGGTGTTGGCAGAAATGCTTCTCTCTCTTTACAACTCAAGGCCATAGATGAGGAATACCACTACCTTTTAGAACAAGGAAGGTCTGATAAAGCTGAATATGTACAACAGCTTTATGCTTTTAAATCCAAACAGACTCTAAAGGTAACTTCCAATATTGTGAATATAATTATCAAGATCAATTCAAATTATTTGTATATGCATTTCAAATGATCATATTTATTTACTTATATTTACTTTGGATTGAAGGGCGATAAGGCTAGCAAACTTGCAGTTAATGGGGAAGAGCCATTAGGTAAAGCCTATTTAAAGTACATGGATGCCTTAGTATGTGGTGTGGATAATTACCTCTATAGCCTTTACGTTGGGAAGATGTTGGTCTTTCAAGGGAAATACGATGAGGCTGTATCTAGACTACAAGTCGCTACTGGACTCAAGCCAACTAACACAGAATCAAGGTAGCATTTAGAAAATTAAAGTTATCAGATAAAAGTACGGTATTCTGGTAACAGAGAAGACAATTTTGTTTTCACTTGGTGTGTCACATAGGGCTATCATATATAGAGTTTACAAACCTAATTTGTGACAAGGAAAGCCCATGAAACTATATCCATTCAGAGAAAGAGCAGAGTTACAAATCCGTAGTCCTTCCATTCATATACTTATTCTTTAAATTCTGTGTTGTTAGATTTTACCTGGGCCTTGCTTTGGCTCAGCAAACCAGTGGAGTTGGTGATCGAAAAGAGGAAGCCATTAAGTACTTATCAGAAGGTATTGAGTATTTGCTAAACAATGCCAGAGAAGAAGATGAAAACCGTGAGCTTGTAGCATCTAAGCCAATAAAGTTATTTAATATTCACTGTCTTCAAGCCTTTTTAATACTGGCAGATCTAGGTAAGTAATATACAGAGTGATTTGTAGTTATTTGAAGTTGTCCCATTTGCAAGGATTTTATGTTCCAAGTTCTAGGGCTACAGATTGAAGATTATAGTATTATAGTATTTCTTGGACCAATATTACCTTTTATTTTCATCCGGCTTATAGATAGCCTTAATCTGCACTTATGGATTTGATTTTTGGACCAGATTTAGAACTAAGATGAAAGTTTTGAATAATGTCAATTTCACCTTGATCAACGTTACCTTGGCAACGAAAAACAAATATCGTCGCAGCAATTTGTACTATTTTCAAGAAAATTTGTTTGTTTGATTTCGAGTAAATCGCCTAAATATTCTGCTTTATCAACGTTACCTTGGCAACGAAAAACGTCGAAATTTGTTTTTTGTCAAATATCTACAATTAAACAAGAGCAGCTCTAAACAAACGGTAAATGACATCAACTGCAAACTAAGGCAAAGCAATTTCTACTATTTTCAAGAAAATTAGTCTGTATGATTTTGAGTAAATCGCATAAATATTCTGAGGCTTTGATTTTCTTATGTTCAAAGTCAAGACGGCGTAAAGGACTCCAGAACAATGCTCTTCCTATTTAGTAATTAGTTACTCTTTATATAATTTGCTTTCCTGACTTGCTAGTTTCACAAAATCTGTCGTCCTGCGAAGGTACCTTAAATGACGTCACGTTAATGATTCGGTACCAGGCCTTTGGACGCTCCAAAAATATAACACAGGCCCAAATAGGTAATTTTTAGCAACTTTGAACTGCTATAAAATGTTAATAATAACTAATAGTATCCTTTAAACTTTAAAAAAATCTTTCCAATAAATGCTAATCTCATAGGGTTTATATGCACTTTAATCAACGCCCATTTTACGTGACAAAATGCGCCACCGCTTAACCTTAGTCATGAGTTAGTCCGCCTTTGATACGCGTGTATGTACAGTTTGCTTGGCTAGCTAGATTGGTGAGTTGCCCTTGGTTGTTAGATATGAACTTTAGTAATTGTTGAATGCAAATAAACTGCGTTGAAGTTGCATGAATGTATACATTCTGGTCTTACTGTAAAT
>JAAAQI020157429.1:0-10097 GCA_011800005.2 Stichodactyla mertensii | reverse complement strand
AAAGACTCAGTATCTTTTATTAATTCATAGCCTTGTAAAAGCTCGTGCGGCCGGAAACTGCCAAAATCTCAAAATACTTAAGACTGGGTGTTTGGCGAAACTTGAAGAAAACGCCAATTTGCATCCACTTTTAATATCTCAAAAAAGTCCAGCCCTGAATCTGTTTGTTGATCTCCAAGGCAGATGGCTTCTGTATTTACTCATCTCATTTTTATTTTTAATTTTTCACAATAATTAAAAATTCCAAACCTTTCTTTATAAATATTGGTTGCCCGCTGAGTAACGAAGAAGGGTAAAAGCGAGAAAAATGTGTCGGGCATTTGAACGTTTGAGTTTCGAGTGCGGCTTAGCGCCAGGTTTCCAGCGACTTTCTATACAGTTCTGAGTGACATGAGGAATATCTGGTCGACGCTTAAGCTTTCATTAATCGCTTTGAAAATGTGATACAGATCTTCTTAGGAAGCGTTGACATGATTGTGGAACTAAGTTAGTGAAAAAATGATTTACATTTAGGATTATGGACACCGAAGTGTCACTGTAGAAAACATTTGGAGCTTAACAGCATCAAGTGTTGTGGATTCCATTTTGGAATGTTTGGTGTCCGCAACGAAAAGACGGGAACCAATTATCTGTAGGCAGGTGCACGGTTGAATCACTATCCCATCAGCCTTTCATTGTCATAGTCATGTAGTACCCAAGAACAGCGATGTTTCGTTCGTTTTTCTTGGCTCGATATTTAGAAACTGTAAATAAACTATTGCAATACAGAATGTATTACATCTATGATTTTGTCACGATTTTTTAAAAAAATCACTGGCTAAAAACACAGAATCACAAAATCATTGGCTAAAATCACATGATAGCTTAGCACAACAAGCTCTATATTTCTCATAGTAGAACACCACACCACACCACACCACACCACACCACACCACACCACACCACACCACACCACACCACACCACACCACACCACACCAATTACAAATCCCATAATCATACAAACGGGTTTTGAGTTTGCTTTAAGGAACTCGTCTTACTGATTCAGGCTGTGCATTTCTGTACGTTGTGTGCGATTTGTGCCTGATCTTTGTGATGTGTCTTCTAAAGGGCCGATTCTTGTGGCAAAAAACAATTTAAATGGAAAAAGATTCCGAACACATTTCCTATAGTTTGAACTAAAAACGAAACAAATAAAAGGATTAATAGCAAAGCTTATGAAGGAAACTACAACAAAAATGTCATCAATGAGATCAACATGAGGAAGAAGACTTTCTGGAATGTTTTCCTTCCAAACGAAATCTCTTAAGGTTACATAAATGTGGTAAGGAGACCAACAAACAAAGAAACAGAAGACGATTGCTGCGGCCATTTTCAGGATGTTATTGTTGCGCTTTCTCCGTCTACTTTCAGCGGACGACGTCTGTTCTCCGGGAATAATTTGTCGTCGAACTCGTACAGCTATAATCGAGTACAAAATGGTGACGACGAACATCGGGCCCAGAAAAAAGACAATCAAAAAAGTGAAGTACAAAATGGTATTCACTCTTTCTGCGTCGACGTTTGGAGGCCACAAATGCTCGCAAAAGTCCACGCCTTGGAAAGTTATGAGCTTGAAGTTCACGAGGGCTTCAGAGAAGAACCCCAAAGCTATCAGCCATATGGCTGGTAAGATAACACGAATGTCCAGAAGGCAAGGAGTGGCTCTCATGGGGTAAATTACAGCGAAGAAACGGTCAAATGCGATAGCAACCATGCTGAGGATTGACACGGAAATCGATACGTCACGAATGTACGGACCTAACTTACAAAAAATGTTTCCAAGGACACCAGAAACTTCAAACGCCGTGGATAGTTTATGCGTCATGGAGAAAAAGCGTCCTGTAACAACCACTGCAGCAGCCAAGTCCGTTGCAGCCATGTTGGCGATCAGATAGTTAATCGTAGTTCGCATCGATGGATTCCTGACAACAATAGCAATGATAGAAGTGTTGCCTAACACAGACAAGACCAGAATCAAAGCGTAACATATCGTAAATGAGATCCTGTAACTCTCTGGGATTATAATAGCCCCTGGCGGTACATGTTGGTATGGTGCTTGCGTGAAAGAGGAATTGGAGACACTTTCGTTGAAGCTTGGAGTCATTTCATCGAGTGACATCTTGGAAACTATCGCATTCCGCTCTAAATGATCCTGTCCCACGACAAACGTACCTTTATATCGACTCTTAACAAACATTAGCTTTCACAGCAGGTGAATAGAGCTGAATTTATTGAAACACTAGTCTGACTGACTAACTGTTTGCACATGGAGTTTATTGCTAAATTTAAAAAGGAAAAAAAAAAAGAAAGAAAAAAAAAGATAAGCATACGATTTTTGTGTACACATTTTTTGTAAACTTTCACATTCATGATTAGCATCTTGTCATCGAAAAACATAACTATTCAAAGCGAATTTATTTTATGACAGTATTACAACTTAAATTTTCAAGTTTTAGTAATATTCAGAGCTATTTTGTCTGGAGAGATTTGTAACTACACGAATTTTTCACTGTTAAGCTTCAAAAAATAATCTAGCGTTTGCGAAAAAATTGGAAACGGCAATTTTCAAATTTGCTCAATCGTGTACTCGAACTGTCATTACCGTTCTAAGATAAACAGTTATATTTGCACAGCTTATATCCTACATTATGAATATGAGAAACTTTTCGTAAGCATTCGACACGGCTTTGATCACCTTGCCAGACACATTCAGAATCGTCTATTGTAGCGGCATTTACACGAGCAATTTTTCTTTGACAAGTATCCTTGACAATTTTCATTGCTCGTGTAGACGATCAGCAAGTTTTCTTTGACAATTTTCTATTGACAAGATTTCCTTGCTCGTGTAGATGATAAACAAGTTTTCCTTGACCAGTTTCGATCAATGAAGTAACAGGCTCAGAACTAATCTCATTAACATTCCTTGCTACATTTTCCTTGTTGTCATCTACACGAGTAAATTATAGCCTTGATGATATGATTTTTCCTTGTCAAGGAATGGTTAGCATGCGCATGCCAGCTTTTCCTTGTCAAGGAAAAATCATTTTACTCCATCTATACGAGCAATTTTTCCTTGTCAAGGAAAACTTGTCAAGGAAAAATCGCTCGTGCAAACGCCGCTTATATGACCAGGCACATAGTTAACTGACCTATTTTATTATGAAGACGGCTTGTTTACGAGGGGACAGAATCGTCCACAACAATAAAAAGTTGAGCAAAATTCGCTCCACCTAGAAAACCTGGTTTCCTCTTAAATTGTCTAGTTTCCAAATATAAGATGTACTGATGTTTAATACACAATATTTACTTTATTTGGTGGCTGTTACCGCTTTTCTACGGTCCACAAAACGCATTTAATATCGATTTTCTTTGCGTTGTTACTGTTTTGTCCCCCTCCCACGACCATGATCCTTAGCGTTGAAACAACAGATTGTTTTGATGTGACGACATAAAGCAATAGTGCAATTTTGCCTCCATTCCATATCACAACACAAGGGCTAGTTCAGGAGAACTCCTGTTTATTTTGGATATATAGCCAGCGCCCGGAGCAGTATAGACTGCAATACAATTACAAAAACCTGTTAGTTCATAGTAAACTACTTATCAATTGTTTACAATAATATGCTGAGCCGGACACGCAAACCGGGAAAAAACCCTGTGGGAAAAATGTCTGGACCGTGTTCCTCCTCACCATGCTGCAGCATTGCTCTAGGAGGTTTAAGAGTTAAATATGTATATAATATAGGGAGCAGTGATAGGATTAATTTCGTGAGAACTAGATATGACAGAACACTGAGACTAAGATTACAACTACGATTATATAAATCGACAAAAAAGGTGATAGAATAGTCAAAGGAAGCTGGCTAGAGTGAATTTCTCAAACTGTTATTTCCCACCTTATATACTCGTTCCCATAATGCCCTCTCACATCTACGTGCTATTCACGTGACGGCAAAATAAACATTTTTGCCTAATTCATTACATTCAAACGGCAAAAATGTATTAATAACGAAGTACACGGTTGAGGTCACAATAATTTCTAACTAAGACATAACTCAGGGAAACAAACATTTCAAATTTCCAGATAATTTTGCTTACCGATAACCTTATCTTTTTGGAAATCAACAGTTTAAAAACTAAAATTAATTTCAAAGTTTGACAAGTTGTACATTAAATTTCCAAAAAAACTCTTATTTCGAGATCGTTTTGATAGAACTTATCCTTCGTTAAAACAGTCAATGTTGGTCGATAACTATTTATTGGTATTTCATTTTTTATTCCCCGTTGGAACCTCCTCAATAAAGGAATCCAGTTCTTCAGTAAAGAAGAAAATCTTTTGCCCAATTTTACTGTATTTTTACCGTCACGTATCATTGCGCTGAGTTGAATTTGGCTCTCGATGCCTCAAAAAAGTCCCGGATGTGTCGCTCGATTGTGCCCGATGAATGTAAAAATAAACGAAAAACGCACACAAAAAGTTTCATATTTAAGAAAATGTCAGTTTTAAAAAACTTAAAATTTATTAGGGAACCGTACACGTTTTGAACTTCATCATGACAAAACCCTCAAATTTTGCACGGGACCCTGTATTGCTTATTTGATAAAAGCTCCTAAAAATCTATGTCACATCAATTTTTTTTAAAAAATTAAATATTCGAACTTATGGAAAAGTGAATTTTTGTGCGAATTTCTGTTCGACTTGATGAGACTTTTTCTGAGCAATAACTGAACGAAGTATGGCAAATCCAGGCATTTTCATCTCCTTATCTTAAAGTTATTTATGTCATGTTATAGAATTATCTACCGGTTAGAATCTGTACAAATATTGTTTTCGTACATCAATTGTCTTGAGTTTTAATTTTTTCTCTACATGTACTTACTTTGGCTAACGAGATTTTCGCTTCCAAAACTTATAAACACCCATCCATTCAAGCTTGATTATCTCGAAAACTAGTTCGGGACACCCTATTTTTCTGTTCATATTTGAAATCAGCATTAAATTCCCGTTAAAAACGATCAGTGCTATTAAAAAAAAAAGTTAAATATAGAATCTTATGATATTGTTACTGTAGATGCTATGAGATTCAAGGAGAATTCATTGGAGGACTCGGGAATTCCACGTTGAATTTCACTCGAAAAAACGATATCGCACTCGTCGCTTCGCTTTTCTCGCTTTTCTCGCGAAATTCAACGAGGAATTCCCTGGTCCTTCCATGAATTCTCCTATAAAATTCAATTCTCGCGCCATTATTCATCTACATTTACATTTTATTTGTCCGCAAAACTCGTACTTACTACATCCCACCTACATCACATGATTTATATAATAAAATAACTTGATTAAATTATCAAATTTCTTTCGGAAAATGCCACAGCAAGCTTGCCCAAGAACTAAAAGTACGCATATTTGTTTGTGGTAAGCGATCATTCGCACGATTAGATTCGCTAGCGGGTTTATGACGGAGAAAACCACAAAAAGCGGGTACTCCCGTAAAGTCAATCCTACTGTAATTCCTGAAATAAGAACCGAATGTAAAACGAATATAAGAATTAAGGCCCGTTTAAACGAGCGATTTTCCTTCCAGCGATTCTAGCTGCGATTCACCTGCAACCAAATATCGCGCGTGTAAACATGAGTAGCGATTTGAGTGCGAATCAAAATCGCACTAAATTCGAACATGTTCGAAACAACGATGATTCATCGGCGACGTGAATTCGCAGTGAAAATCGCAGTGCTTATTGGGGAAAAAATTGCCCGTGTAAACTGACCTTTACACGCCAAAGTAAATAAAACCCTAGGATGATCCACAACACCAAATAGAAAGAAAGCAGAAGGTTATCAGTAGACACATCTATATACAACTGATTCACTTAACGTTGTCACTCAAAAAAGCCTAAAGCCTTAGGCTTTGAGAGCGGAATCGTGATTTTTTTTTACTATGACATGATTAAAATAAGAAACTCACTGTATACTTGCAAATTCTACAACTTGGACATATATTCCTTAATTCTTTGATAGCCTACAGCGAAAATTGTTGGTAAACAAAAGATAAATGAAAGCTTTAGGCTTTTTTCAGCGACAACGTTAATTGAATCAGCTATATACATGCATCATATACCTCTTATTATCCGAGCGTGAGGTCCGTACCGTACGTTATGGACCGAGTTTTTCCCCCACTGCCTTATGACCCAAGCATGTAGCGCGCAGGCCATAAAAAGTAGAGGAAAAAACGAGGTTCCATAACTAACCTACGGACCGAGCAAGCGAGGTTAATAAGATGTTTATTATATGGCAAGGCGAACACAAAAATAAGATTGGTGTTCTGTACCGTAAGTTATGAAACTCAAATTGGCTAATGAGAACGAAATTATCTAGCCATATAAGAAGAAAGGTTACCAACTCTTAGCCCTAGGTCATAAAATGGCGATTGTATAAATATAATTGCCAAAAGTTTAGTTTTCAGCTTTATCGCTAAAGTTTCTGTTTTCTTGAGACGTGTTCCTTTTATAACCCCGTTAATTTCGTGTGTTAATTCTTTCTTTCTTTCTTTTTCCTAGGTTCCCCATTTAGTGGACAAACTCTCGTGACAAACAAGCGCGAAAACGGGAAAAGTGTCTTGAAGCAGTTCCTATAGTTAGAACTAAAAGTAAAACAAACATATGGATTGATTGCCAAGCTCGTGTAGGCAAACAGCTTGAAAATATCTATCAGGACATAAAGAAAAGGTGCAACAGCCTCGGGCACTTTTTCCCGCCAAATCACGAGCCTCTGAAACCACAAAATTTGATAAGGCGACCAGCACACAAAAAAGCAAAGCACAATCACCATCGACATCTTTAAGATGTTGTTATTACGTTTTCGTCTTCTTTCTGCCGCGTTCAAAGACTGTTGGCCAGGGATTTTTTGTTTTCTTGTCTTTAAAGCAATAGAAGTGTACAAAACGATGACCACTGCCAGAGGTATAAGAAAAAGAATCACAAACTTGGTAAAGTAGAAAACCATCTCGGATTTAGAACGGTCGAGTCCAAAGGGCCATCTTGACACACACAGATAAACTCCTTGGTTCGAAACAAGGTTGAAGTTCGCCAAATGTAGAGAAAATATTCCCAACGATAGGACCCATATGCCTGGTAAGAGGATACGAATGTCTAGAAGGCGAGGAGTGGCTCTTAGTGGGTAAACTACAGCGAAGAACCGGTCAAATGCGATGGCAACCATGCTATAAATCGAGACTGATAACGACACACCGCGAATAAACGGAGAAATCTTACAAGTTACGTCTCCAAGAACTCCAGAAACTTGCCATTCCGTAGAAAAATTGTGTACGATCGAATAATAGTGAGAAATAGCAACGATTGAGGAGAATAGGTCCGTGGCGGCCATGTTGGCAATCAGATAGTTAATCGTACTTCGCATGGAGGGATTCTTGACAACAATGGCAATGATAGAAGTGTTGCCTAACACAGAGAACACCAGGATCAAAGTGTAACATATTGTAAATGGTGTTGTGTAGCTCTCTGAAGAGTTTAGAATCCATGGCGGTTTTTCATGCCGAGGTGCTAACGAGAAATTGAGAAATGTGTCGTTGAAACTTGAATTTGAATCTGATGGTACCGACATCATCAAGCGAAAACGCGTCTATGCAAGGTTTAAAGAATCACACTGTTTGTCTGCTCAATATTAAATAAGAGAACTAAGTGGAATAGCATTTATAAATCCGTTAAGCTATATATTCAGAATGATATGTTTACAGAGGTGAATTTGGGGAATCAAGTGACATTTTGTCGTTTTAATAATGGCTTGGCGTAGATATTTCAAACTATTTGCACAAATGTGCTTTCAATGAAATATCTAAAGCAACGCTTTATTCCAACGTTTCTTCGCTTTCTCGCTCTTCTAGCTCCGCTACTTATTGTCAAAAGAAATCCTGCTATTCCTTAATCGTGTGATAAAAGCGTTCAAGCATTTTGTCTGTGAAACTGGTTTCTAACATTTAGTACTTGAATTTTTCGCATGATGTAATTTCGAACTTGAATTCATTTTAAAACTACGGAAATTCAATTGATGGATTTTATTTCTAAATAATAGTTCCAGGAACTTTTCTTACTTTTAAAAAGTAGTATTTTCTTAACTTGATATCGAATTATTTTTGCTGTGTATTTCAGCTGCATTGGTAAAATGAAACGGTGGCTTTTTTTGCATCAGTTTCGATATTTTTTCAACTTCTGACGTCAAGAAAACCAAAAAATCTACAGCAATGATTAATCACAGGTCTTTATCTCAATCGAAAACGAAGAATTTGTTCAACAAAAATCAGTATTTTAATTATTAAGTGACGTTCTACTGGTTTGGCGCCAAAGAAGTTCCCCGGATGTAATTTGGTCGACAGGGGCCATCTCTTTCTCCTGCCGCTTATCGTTTATCAAATGAAAAGTTTGACGTTTGACGTGGGAAATTATAGAAATGTAATTCTCTTCAGATCATTTGTTTAGTTATCAATATTTTACCTGTCCTTCATTGAACGACATTCAGGTGCCTTCTGGTTTTGCGAATGACGTGTTGTTTGAATACCTGGTTGTAAATACACACATCTTCCTCTTTATGTGTCACGAGAACCGGAGTGACAACTGACTAGCCTTCTTTTGGTGAACAAACTTTATCAAAATGCAAACATCCAAGCTTTTTCGAGGCTTCTCTTCTCTTCTCTTCACCTTTTTCCGACGAATGATTGTTTTAATACCAGAGCGGAAATAAACTTTCTAACCAAACATAGCGCGTTGTGATTTTTCATGGCCGGCCCTAAGTTCAAGCACTTTTTTTGTACCTGAAAACAACTGGAAATTTAATCCGATGTATTTTGAGTCCTAGAAAAGTCCAAAACAATTCAACAGAGTGAAATTTTATCTGTGAATTATCTAAAAACCACGCTAGAAATGATTTTGAAAACAAAGAGTGAGGGCCGGAGGTTTTGACCTACAATGCTTTGCGCAGCTAGCTGTTCGCTCGCTGCTTAGAGTATTCTAAATAAAACGGGCAGAAACTTATCGACATTTGCTGATCAAACATGACAGCGTCTCTGAAATGAAGCATGTTCGACTTGATCAAGCATAGGTTTTAGGTATGTAAGCAACTGTTTACTATGCGGATAAAATAACACGCAGAGGCGAAAGCCTGCAAACGTAGGACTTTGATATTAATCCATCTTTTTTCTTCTTCTTCTTCTTTTCTTTTCATTTTATCATTTATTTTTTCATTACTGTATATTATACACAAAAATAATGGCTAAGCGTTAAAAAAGTTACTAATAGAAAGAAAGTTAAATAGTATGTCAAAACAGACAGAACATCTTTCGCGACCAATGCAATTTGAAAATAATTTTTTTAATTTACAGACACAATAATGGAAATAAAATCCTAGGATTTGATGTGAAGAATTCCAAAATAGTCTGCAACGCAATAAGATAAAGAATAAGCAGCTTAGCTACTTAGTTTCTCAGAACGGTCTTGAAGATAAAGGAAACATCTGTTGACTCGACAAAATCAACTAAGCTTTGCAAAACGTGCCCTTGCTCACGCTTGTGATTTTTTCGGATTTTGTAGAATTTCTTTAGATAATCACTGTTCAATCGAAACATTTTTCATCGCGACACCGAAAATTCACGACCATTTCCCACAGCGCTGTACTTTCTTATTATGACAGCTTACCTTTTCCAACGCGCATGCTCTGATGACTCGTTTGTAGCGTGACTCGATCCAGTTTTGTCCAAATAAGATGTTTTGTTTGACGGTTCCTGAAAATATCCACGGTTTCTGGGATGCGAATCCGATTCTACCACGTATTTTGATGTCTCCTTTTGTCAGAGGAAGCTCTCCGAGAACAGCCATGAGTAATGAGGTCTAAACAATGACGACAATGAAAAGAGAAAAATAAAATAATGACGATGATGATGACGATGATGGTGATGATGACGATGATAACGATGGTGATGGTGATGATGGTGATGGTGATGGTGATGGTGATGGTGATGGTGATGGTGATGGTGATGGTGATGGTGA
>JAAAQI020157407.1:0-10099 GCA_011800005.2 Stichodactyla mertensii | reverse complement strand
GGTACGACCAATGACGACAATCCTACCATGGTTATGTAACTAGACTGGTGTTTCTAAGGCGCGTGAGATAAACCTTACCTTCGGTACGACCAATGACGACAATCCTACCATGGTTATGTAACTAGACTGGTGTTTCTAAGGCGCGTGAGATAAACCTTACCTTCGGTACGACCAATGAAGGTTTTTTTTTTTGTAGAATTTCTTGTTAATGTCGTTTATGTGGCTACCTGTAATTGAATATTCTTGCACATATTCCAAAACTTTAATTATTTTTTACTACTATACTTGAATTGCTAAAATTATTGTAACCATGTCTACTCGAAGACTTTATCAAAAAAAGAGTTATATTTTTCTATCACATTACCGGAAAACAATCTTCCTGTTTGTTCCCAGAGGATTTATTCCGAATATTTCGAAATACGACGATCATTTTCATCGATGACTGAAATTGTACTCCTCAGAAAATCGACACGTCCACACCTCAAGAGGTGACGAAGATGTAGGAAAAAAGCTAGAGCATTTGAAAGAGTGAACGAACTACCCTGTTTGATATACAGTATACAATCCTCGATGTTCGTCCCAAGCAAGAATGGGTTAATACATATAACATCATAAAACACAAATTTTCAAAGCTGTAAACCCTTAATAATTCATTAATCCTACCTTTGGACATGTTTAAAAAATCACAGGTCGATTTGTCACTTGAGCTGGGTGAAATTGACAGCTTGCTAACACTCACTTCAAGTTCTACCCGGGGTTTGTTTTACGGAATGAACTCCTTAATTCGCAACAAGCAATGGACTAATTTCAGTTCCTATGTATCGATCGCTTTCGTCTCCAAGGCAATTGTGTCTAAGTCTTTGGAGGCAGCGAGCTTTTGAGCCAGAAGTGAAAATGATTTTTCTTTTGAACTTGCCGAATAAATAAAGCAAAGAAAAAAAAAAAACAACAACAACAACAAAAACACACACGCAAAATGATTAAATAAAAATTTTAAAAAACGTCGTGATATATATATTGAGCGAGTTATGGCCTTTTGAATATCACCCTATCTCTAAAACTATTAAAAGTCGGACTACCTGTGCTGGTAATTGTTTCCTGTTGGCACCACCCCCTTTTCTCCTGCTCCCCCCCTCTCCCCCACAGTCCCCCTACGTCTATCGTTCTCCCTTTGCAATTGAGTCTCCCTCCTTCTTTACAAAGATGCAAAATCATTCATTCATTCATTCATTCATTGAAGCGGCCCATAAAAACAACAAAATTAATATATTGTGTAACGAGGTAATTCACGTGCAGTATCAAAGAGATAGATTACATAACCAGGTAACTCACGTGCAGTAATACACGCGGTCCGGGAAACCAAACAAAACTGCTAAGTAGCGACATTACCTCAATTACCGCGATTGACGTCACAACAATCCTCTTATTAGTCTGCGTAGTGGCCCTTTCAGTGGGATCCCTGGGCGGTTAAAGGGGAAGGGGACTGGGGAGGGCTGTAAGAATACCCCACTACTTTCGAAAACAAGGCTTTTGTTTCTCTGTCCATAGGGAGCCCAAAATCCGCTTTAGTGTCGGTATATTACAGAAAATGCTGAATGAAAGCCTCTTTATAAAATTTAAGAATTTTTCCACACATCTTTTTGTTGTGATGTGTTCTTTGCCTGTGCCGAGTTTTAGCGCCATAGAAGCCGTTTTAGCGAAAATAGCAAGGAAAGTAAACAAAGTTTTTTCACTCTTCTTTGCTTCAAAAAAAGTTTAAAAAAAATTATTAAATTTTCAACATACATTTACTGTAGTATACCAACACTACAGCCGATCTTTGGCTATCACGATCCCAACAGAGGGGGCTTCCTGTTGTCTGTTCGTACGAGAAGCATGGGTTCTAGTGTTCAACCCACGTGGTTGTCAGATTTTCAATATGGCGGCCGAGCGGTTCAAATGAATAGAAGTTGCTTTTTGCTCCAAAAACTCCACAAAATATTCGTATTGCAGGGAAAAAAACGAGTGAATGACTATAGGATTTAGGAGAAATTAAAGATGTACGCCTTGTACAAGCAAACTCATCCTCCTTCGGGCGTAGAGCATTGTGTTTATTGTAATTTTTTCTCGTCGAAGGAGTCTAACCTTGTGGTGGTTGGGACGACGTACTTACGCATCTACAAGCTGTATGACCAGACTGAAGTAAGTAGTTGTCTTACATTGAAGTGTTAATTCATAACGAAACACTGTGAAGGAACAACAGGAGATAAAACACTGAAATTCTAATCAAAAAATGCACTTTGTTTAAAACTTTATGATTTCAACTGAAGAATGTATGAAGCATTGATGATTGATGTAAGTTATAATATTTATTAATGAGTAAAGTTTGATAAGATTCCTTGTAGTAAAGTTTCTTCTCCAGTAAATTCCATTAATGATATTACATTTCCTAACTTTTAGATATTTCAGATTTTTCCTCAGGATATATTCAATGTGTTTGTTTTGTTGACAAGATTATTTAATAAACCCTGATGACGTTTCATACCTAAACTACCACATTCTTTTCCATTGAGAATACCAAGACAATAATGAAAAGCATGACAAGAAAACCTACCGAAAGGGATTCCTGGGAGTCTACGTATAAAACATCATTATGGTTAATGCCTGAGGGGGGGGGAAGGGTATACTCCCTTTGTCCAAGTGGTAGGGGTGATCAACAGTCCTTTTAGGGTAGAAAATATTTTCTAAGTAAACCTTTTAGGGGTTCTGACTCAAAAGTCAGTCACGTAACACGAATAGGGCCAATTGTTATTAATTCTCCTTGTTGAACAACATTAAAGAACAGACTAGAAAGATGTTATCAGTTACTGACTACCATAAATGATATCAGTACAATCAGTTTTTCATCAGCTTAATAAAGTTAATCTTCTCTTTTGACAAAGGTGTCATATATAGTCGTACCTTTTTGGGTTTGAAATTAACATGGCTTCAAAAGCTCTTTTAATTTGTGCATACACATACCTTTTAGGGTTGTTTTCAAAACCGACTGCTGATCACCCCTACCACTTGGACAAAGGGGACACCCCCTCGGGGCTTGAGGCCTATCCAATCAAACCTGGTTTGTCACCTTAGGGACTGTACATCATTTATGCCTGGGGCTGGGCTGGAGGAAAATTAAAGAAAAATGAAAAAAATTCACTACCCACCCCCACCCCACCCCTCATTCTCCTCAAGTTGTTATGAAAACCCCCTTATGCCCTTTCTGAATAAATTTGTTGTCTGCAGTTTTTCATGCCCACCCCCTACCCTGTCCCCACCTGCTTAAGAAATAAAATTTCAACACCCCACTAATTTTCATCCAGCTGCCTCCCCCGAGTCCTGTATCTTATTATACAATGAATTATGAGTTGGGTGTATTCTCAAAATCCAAATCAAAATTTCTTCTTGATGTCTTTAGAAATCTTCTACAGATGAAAAAGTTTCAGGTAAGAAGCAAAACCTACAGTATATTTATCATAGACATTTCCCAAATTCCCTTGGATGATCATGAAACAATGATTTCAAGTTGAGGTTGACCTTGACAAACAAAAGAATCAAGTTTAGTCTGGGCTTTGAATCATTGTTTCATGATCATCCAAGCCAATTTGGGAAAGGTATATTGCCAGGAGAGTAGAAAAATCTGAACAAAAAAGTGTTTTGACAAAGCATTAGATGTAAATGTTAGTAGTAAAATGATGCCTCATGAAAACATCCAAATGATGTAATTCACCCATACAGAGGTTTTGCATGGCAGCCTTGTTGGATGGCAGAAACAATAAATTCATTTTACATGAGAAAGAATTCAATCCCTTTGGGGAAAGAGATTCTATCATTCTTCCATCCAACATGGTTGCCGTCACGTGGTTGAATGTGCAAAACCACTGTACGTAGATCAAAAAATATCCAAGGGTCTATTGAGGGGATCATGAAAATTCCTGAGTACAGGAGAGTCTGGCTACATTCATGTATCCCTTGTTGGAGGTACTGTATCATTTTTTTCTTTGTACTGTATTTCCACCCTAGGTGAGGTTATGTCTCCAGGAATCCCATGTCTTTATTGTTTGTTTCACACAAGTCATATAGTACACTTATTCTGCCGTGAACATACATCATGTAGCTATATAGTAGTGCTTCTCTGCTTTGCTGTTTCCACAAACCTTCAAGAATTTTCTTGAATGATAACAAAACAGTTGTTCCATGCATATGTTAAGCTTAGACTTGATGTTCTGCACACTGTATCACTTCAAACCTTGATTTCCATTGTTTCTTGGTCATTAACTCAAGGGAAACTTCATATGATCATATCTTTTTAAATTGAACTTTCCAAACAGATGCATCATCAAAGAAGAAAAAGCTGGAGCTAGTAGGGCAGTACAGTGTATTTGGTAACATTGAAACTCTTCAGGCTGTGCGTCTGGCAGGGAACACAAGAGACTCACTCTTATTGAGTTTCCAGGCAGCCAAGGTACCAGATCCTCATGTCCCAGTTTTTGTATGACTTCAAAAAGTCACAGAGGTTTTTCATGTAATAATGGTGTCAAGAAATTTGTTTTATCTGAGTTTACAGACAAATTTTACATATAGATATTAGTAAAATTGTGAAGTTTCGTGAAGGTTATTCAGAATCCAGAGAAGAGGTGAATTTTTTATCCTTAGAATTTTTACAAAGAAATGTATGTTGGCATGCAAATTGTTCCTGCCAACATATATTTCTTTCTAAAATTTCAGGTTTGTGAAAAATTATATCTTTTATAGTTTACATACAATCTCCACAAAATTTCACAGTGTCACTAATATCTGTATGACAAATTTGAAAGCAAACCCCTTTTTCAAATAAAACAAATTTCTTGCAAGTGTCACATCACATGAAAAACCTCAATAGGTTTAGAATTATTGACAGCCATTGAGCTACTCAGTGTGTAGAATCACTGTTCATCCAGTGATATTGATTTGGCATGACTGTTAGGGACTTACCATAAATTAGCAGGGGGAGGGTGGTGAAAAAGGGGAGGGTTACCAAAAGGGTGGGTCATCTAAAAATAGACAAAAGGAAGAAAGGGGATCACATAAATCTATGCCCTCGAGGTTCATGATATTTTATTCCCATTTCTGAGGAGGGTCACGTCATTTGTAGCCCTAAATTTTACATCTGTACACCCCTGTGCTAATTTATCTCAACTCCCCCATTGCTCATCTGAGTAATCTTGTTGGATTTTTCATTGTGCAGTTGGCCATCATTGAATATGACCCAACAACCCATGACATCAAGACAAGAAGCTTGCATTTCTTTGAAGATGAAAAAATTAAGGTATTGCAGAATGTATAGTACTGGCTTTAGCCCCAAAGATCTTGCACGAACCAAAAATCAGTGTATACATGTATTTACTTAAGGGTGTCTGCATCGTCTTTCCAAATCTCTACTAACTCTAGAATTATGATTCTTCCATGTAGACAACCTCTATAGTACAAGACAGGCCTCCAATAGTAAGAATAGATCCAGAAAGACGCTGTGCTGTGATGCTTATTTATGGCACACATCTTGTTGTATTGCCATTCAGGCAAGAGGGAGGCTTGGATGAACATGACCTGGACAGTGGAACAGCTGGAAGGTACCACAATTACTCTTCTGAATAAGTACTGTGTAAATATGAATGTACAGCAACACAGGTTTAGAAGGGGTAGGGACAAGGGCTGGGAGATTTTAGCACCCTTCTTTTAGCCCATTTTGTACATAATGTTGTCTAAAATATACTTTTAATCTTGGCCTTTCATCTTTTTATTCAATCGTATAAACCATGTTTAAGACTCATTTATCATTTTATGAGGTAAGGACAGCTGAAATAGTCTGACATCATCAATCAATTTTCAATCACTTTTATGGAACCTTGAAACAGCCTCTGGCTGATCTAAGCCGGCACAACTAACTAGCAGATCACATTGGAGTTTAGTGTGTGGGGTTTTGCAGCGGAAGGAGAACTGGAGAACCCAGCTAGAGAAAAACCCTTGAATCACGGAATAGACCCAACAAGAACTCTACTCACATAAAGTGCTGAGTGCAGGAATCAAGACAAGAGAGTGCTAGATTGTCGACAGAGCGGAAAAACAACGAGGCCACTACTTTCACAATTTTTTGAATTAACTGGAAGTGACATGCCTAAACAATAAGCATTTCATTTGTTTCACTGTTGCTCCAAACTTGTGACAAAATCTTGTCGACCTAGAGTAAAGCTACTTGGAGATATTCACAAAAATGTCAGTTTTTCTGCTGATCAAAGTATCTCTCCCAAAGTACAAGGCATTATATCCCAAAATTGTATTCACTGAATTTTGGTCACATTTGATATTTTGTTCTTTGGCCCCAAAAGAGCTTGTTTACAAAATGTTGAGCTTAAAAACGGATAGATGTCTTTATAACAAAAGAAATAAAAAGGTTTTTCTGCTATGTCTAGATTGTCAGAAAAATGATTTTTCCCTTTTGTTTCTTCATAGTGATCGTTCACCTGTATTACCAAGTTACATCATAAACACAAAAGAGCTTGATGAAAAAACCTGCAATATTGTGGATTTACAGTTTCTTCATGGGTATTATGAACCAACACTTCTAATTCTCTATGAACCAATCAAGACTTGGGCTGGGTAAGCAGAAACTGGACCATTTTACATGGAAATTCAATTCATCAGTTTTGGTGTACATGTAAACAAACTTGTTGAATTTTTAGCAAATTCTGCATTTTTCTTACTATTAAGCTATGGTTTGCTGAAGTTTGCACATTTAGTAAATGTGTTGGTAGGACCATGGGAGAATAAACACTGCCTTGTTTAAACTGAATTCTCTTTTTGCTTAGAGCAGATATTCATATGACTGTGAAAAGGGTCAAGGCACAGGAAGGCGCATAAAAATTAAATAGAAATCATCACGGTTGAGGCAAGGCATGCTTATAGCACTGACCATGCTGTGAACTATTCATAGTTATACAAAATCTGCTCTTTGTGCAGTTTTCAGTTTGAGTGCTTTATAAAAATAATAATTTTCATAGAAAATGAATAAGAAGATTGCCATCAAAGTTTGCTTCAAAGTTTTAAAATTGGAGACAAAATTTGAAATAGTTTCCCAATGAACTTGAGAAGCTGCTGGTCAAAAGTAATGTGAAAGACACTGTTATCACTTCTGACTATTTTTTAAATTTAATTTATTTTAGTCGTCTGGCCATGAGAAGAGACACTTGTGCTTTGGTAGCAATATCCCTGAATATGTCAGAGAAAGTACATCCTGTCATCTGGCAGCTGGGAAGTCTGCCATTTGATTGTTACAGTGTGTTAGCTGTGCCAAAACCAATAAGTAAGACGGTACAAATGTACCTGTACACTCTTGTAGAAATCCTCTTGTATCATTGCCTTTCTTACATGTATACACAAATACAGTAGATTCAGGTTGTGTTTAATGGTGAATGTTTGTAGTGATTGTTGTAACAGTTAAATTCACATGTTGTCATGCAGATGGTTCTAGGTGTCAACAAAGACATTTGTCCAAGAAAAACATTCTCTTGGTGGGAAGAATTATTAGCCAACAAATGCAAAATGTGGATGAAAATCACAAGTTAATCACCCTAGAAAAAGGCATTGCCATCTCGTGTAAAGGTCATTATTATTCAGCATAAAATAGTAACAGAAGGTAGAAATGCAACTACAGGCAATTTTATCCATTTAGCAATAAAAAACTTTTCCTGATCTCCAAATATTTTTCTCAGAGAAACACCATCTCTGCTGCCTAGAAATGTCTGGCATTCAGCATGACAATGTTACAATGATTGCGACAAACATTGTGATAAATGTGTTGCAGAAATATTTGCTTACAAAGTTGAGTGACGTGACTTTTACCTCTTATGCATAAATCATGAAATAACATTAAAACAAGACAAGATATCAAAAAAACTGACAATCACAAAATGATTCTCATGGTTGAAATCTGTGTTTATTTAGTGTCAGAAAAGTTGCTAGAGGGGTGGTATGCTGTGAAACTACATTGCATCCATTGTGAAAAGTAAAATGCACACAACATAAAAAAATTGGGAAAAAACCTGTTACTATACAAACCTGTTACTATACCTGTTACTTTACACTGTGCAAATTCGCCAGCAACTTGTCTCGTAGCAGCAGTGTGAGACGACAAGTTGCTGAGAAAATATTGCACGTGAGTGTAACAGGACTGTTAGTTTTGCTAGAGGTGATGCCAAGTGACATGGTTCTTCTTGCAGGTGGTGTTCTTGTTTTTACGACCAATTCACTACTTTACCTGAACCAAAGTGTTCCACCATATGGTGTGTCATTAAACAGTATTGCTGAAAGCAGCACCTCATTTCCTTTAAGTAAGTACACATTAGGAATTTCCCTTAGACTTTCTTACTCTGCATACTGGAACACACTTGTCTTCAAACCAACTGTAGTAAGCAAAGTGATCAAGTCCTTGAATGCTTTAAAATTTTCAAAAATTATAGGAAAGCATGTTTTCTGTGTAATAGCATGAACCCTGACAATTATCTTTCTGGTGGAGAGGACATTTACGTATTGCCTACTTTAGATGTTAAAGCTTAAATAAATATTGAAGACTAACTTTCCCAACTAACTTGGAGGTTTTATCTTATATTCTGTGTCCTATCTTTTTGCATGTAAGTAATACAACATAACCAAAACTTTATTTCCATTTTTATAGTGCATTTTGCATTTCTCTCTCTCTCTTTCAACATTGTCACCCCTGACATTAATTATCTCTCTGAAATAATAGAATTTGTTCTTTCTATCTTTCAGAGCCACAAGAATCAGTTACCATTTCCTTGGAAAATGCTCATGCCATCTTCATCTCAAATGATAAGTTTGTAGTATCACTCAAAGGGGGAGAAATGTAAGTCACTGCATGTTTTTCAAGCAAAATATGTTTAAAATTAATTTCAAAAGCTCTACATTTTTCAAATTTCTACTCATGTTTTCAGAATTTTTGCATAAATCCTGAGAAAAGTGGAAAAAACACCATTTTTTAACTGTCACTCCCTATTACAAGGTGCAAATAACAGCAAGTCATGGCCACACATGATGACTGACCACATTTTGCTCAGATATACTTCAATCTTTTTTGGCTGGTCACTGATCAACATTTGGCAAGTCAATGTGAACAGTCAAGAAGACTGGCCTAAGAGGCATTTGGCAGAACATGTGCCAATTAGTAACAGACATTGTCTGTTGGCTGGCCATTATTTTGAGCCCTGCCATTAGGACTCTTCCATAAGGTTCCCTCCACACACATGGCCAGGAAACCCTGAAAGAAACCTTAATGGTTAGGGAAAGAACACAAACCAAACAAACTCAATTCACATCTGGTGAGGGCAACCAAACCATCTGATTTTATTTCACAGCTATGTGGTAACCCTTGTTGCTGATGGCATCCGTAGTGTAAGGAGCTTCAATTTCGATAAAGCTGCAGCCAGTGTCTTGACATCATGTGTAAGTATATGAGGTGTTGTTGCTTTTTGGAAACATATACTCTCTATCAGTTTGGTGAATTTGAGAGGCCTTTTGCACTAACAGGTCATGAGACCACAACCCCCTTAAATCAAGCAGTGACCAGAGTCAGAGTGAACTCCAGAAATGGAAAGAACATCTTGATATTAGTAAGAAAGGAAAGGTTTCAGCTCAAAATGTTTGACAGGAGAAATGGCATGAAATGTAAAAACTATTGGAAATTTTGCTAGGATTTGTATGGGAAAATGTCCTGGATGGCAAGCTTGTGCAGTCCAGATGGCAAGCTTGTGCAGTCCAGTACATTTTTCCATTCAAATTCTTAGAAAACATACAATTTTAATATTTCATGCCATTTCTCCAGTGTCAAACATTTTGAGCAGAAACTTCACCTTCTTACAAATATTAATAATAATAATGGGCACTTATATAGCGCATTTAACAGCTGGCTCAATGCGCTTCACAATCATAGTCAGTGGAGGACTTTATGGGCGGCATATTAAGGCGCAAAGGCAGCCGCACAGCTTACAATCATGAGTGAATAATTAGTATTAGTATGTTATGCCTCCAG
>JAAAQI020157385.1:0-10108 GCA_011800005.2 Stichodactyla mertensii | reverse complement strand
ATCGTAAGGATCGGAGTCGGAATCGGAATCGGAAGAAAATGGAAACCTTCCGATCCTTCCGATTCCGATTCCGACGCAAGTGAAAACTAGGCTTAAGTTTTCAGATAGTTTTTGACTGCCTGTCATTTCGTATTAGGAGAATACTGACCAGCTGCGAGTGCCGGTTATTTACACAGGGCATATATCGTTTATGAACCTCCAGTTGTAAATCGAAAGTGACGTGCCGAAATACTTACAAAAATCACACCAAAATCTTCAGAATTTCCTCGTCCACTTAAATGTAAGCGGACTTTTCCCACTTGTATAAATAGATTTACCGCATGAAAGAAGTAGGCTCAATGGTACAAACCACGAAACAAACCATATAATAGTGAGACGAACAAATCGAAGAAGTCACGGAGGCTAGATTTCTTTATTTCTCTAGTCAATGAAAAATATGCTACATCAAAGCTAAAACGTGAGTAATGACGCATTTGTTCGGGCAACCTATTAGCTCCGTTAAAATTATTTAACTTTGCAAACTTGATCTATATTCTATTACGGACAACACGAAACGAGGAAGATTTTGCTCAATCTAAACATGAAGAGCATGGCTACGTTTTTCAAGCTAGGATCTCGAGGTTATCTCGCTACCGCCAATGAATTTCAACTGGGCAGTAGAGGCCCGAAATTATACTGATGGTTTGGAGAAAGGAAAAGTCCCAACAATCTATGGAGCTGCCCTGACAATGAACTTTCCCGGAGTTACCCATAATTCTCCTCGATTTAGCGCGTTGCAAGCGAGGTCAGGGTCTGGTTAGGGGCAAAGTATATGAAGGAGGCTTCGGAAATTAAACAGAAAACAAACGTTTTGTCAAATGAGGACTTTTTAAAAAGCAGATCATAAGAGCGACATGATACGTGTGCTTGAACGTGGGTGTCACTGAACTGAGAACCAATTTTTTTCTATTCTGATAATGTAAATGAAGAATTTTTTCAATTCTGATTGGTTAAGAGTAGTGACGTTAAACACTAACACAAAAGAAAAAAGTAATTTGCATTGCAGTGAAAATTAAAAATCAAATTATCTAGTCATGTGATCCTATTGTTATCGCATGTATTTTTTCATGTATATTATTGATAAGTAATCATATGGTTTTCTCGTGCAATTTGGAATTAATTTCCATGCACTCGTGTTTTTTTTTGTTTTTTTTTCACCCTACGGGCTCGTGCTATTTCGAAAAGTAATTCCAAATTGCACTCGAAACCATATGATTATCTATACTTAGCGGTCTCATGCAGCGCGTACATGAGATGAGTCATGATATGCCTTTTGTACTACTAACAAGTCACGTGACCACAACCCCCTTAAATCAAGCACTAGTGTCAAAATGAACTCCAGAAATGTAAAGAACATCTCGATATTAGTAAGAAGGTGAAGGTTCTGCTCAAAATGTTTGACACAGGAGAATTGTCATGAAATAGAAAATCGAATGTTTCATAAGAATTTGCATGGAAAATGCATTGGTTGGCAAGACTTGCCTTTCAGGCAATCTTATTTATTTTCATTTTTTATCAATCTAAATTAAAATTGCACTACTGATTTAAGTACTTAGCATTCTGCGATGCAGTGGGTACAGTCAACTTAGTAACGAATTAACCAAGCCGTCTGCGAACACTGCGTGTCATTAGGGACATTAAGTCGCTTTAGGAAGCACTTGTTATTTAGGAACCAGTCATTAATCAGAGAGGGGAGGACTCGGGTGCATTTGGGAGGAGGGCCATTACTTTTTACAAACTCAAGGGTGGGGGTCACAAACGATAGAAGCAGTTATTTATTTATGATGGCAACATTTTACTATCACTACCAGAATGCTTTGTCAAAATGCTTTGTTATTCAGATTGTTCTACTGTTCTGGTAATAAAGAGACAATTGGAAAAAAATTGCATGAATAGAAGCCACTCAAAGCATTCTGGTCTTGGTAGTAAATTACGCCATCATGCAAATAGCCTATTGTACAGTAGTTTTAAACTAGAATTGATTAAAAATTCGATGTAAACTGAGTAATGACGAGTATCATGCCACTGAGGTCCCGAGTTCCCTTGTAACTCGTTGAACTAAGAATGGCATTTATTCATTAAAATATTCCGTTTTATTTCCAGAGCCAAACAGCTGTTCACATTTACAGTTACGCTGAACTCATTACAGGGATACGTCCCCCGAGGGTGTCACAAGTACACAAGGCGCCCTTAAAATAACTTATCTTCGTCGCTTATTTATTCCCGTCATATTTCAATAAACTGCGCATATTTATCAACTGCATCAGTCGTTAATCATCAGTCATCTGGCTACTTAGCCTTAGTCTTAATAATAATGGAGCTAGATAGTGCTTATGGCGAGTTGACTTATTGAATTGGTACCGTTATTAAGCTATACATACATTTGGCTTTTGACAGAGCGATCTTTATCAAAAATTCGATCATATTTTTGAAGATTTTTTCCAAGACATTCGACCATCGTTTCATTTATTTTGCCAGACTGATCTTCTTCTTCAGAAAATGCTGTCATAATCCTTTTACTAGTGCTTAATTACGACAAACAGTGCTGAATGCCCAAAGCAAGGCGTTAGACAACGAAAAAACTCGAACCTCATTCAATACTTCTGCCTGTTCTTCTTTTCTTGGTTGATCAATTTCGTGAAAGCGCTGTATCACTCAAAAAGAAAATTCCTTTGTAATCTCAAGCAAAAAGTAACAACGTAGATATAACTTTTTTGCTGCTTTGATATTTAGAAAACGTTATTATTTCTCGTCACCAAGATATAAACTTAACTAAGTAAAAAACAAACGAGGAAGATGAGTCAATCTAATCGCTCCTTCAATGGGTCCACTTCTATACCGATGTCAAGACAGAGCGGCATTTTCTGGTGCACCTCATTCGGTGTTCTCGGCTTTTTCACATTCTTATCCAACCTTGCCACCATCGTTACATTTGCTATCAACAAAGATCTACGTCGACATGGTATCTATTGCCTCATTAACCTAGCAGTAGCTGACATGCTTCTTGGGGCCATAATAATACCATACTACGTTCATGACATTGCCGAACTCTCTCTACAATGGAGTATACTTGCGCCACAAATTTACATCGTCACCAGGGGCGTCTACATAACGGTGTTGATCACTTCGTTATTTTCTTTGGTCGTTGTATCCCTAAACCGCGTGTATGCAACATTTTGGCCCTTCAAATACCGTACAATGAAAATCCGAACACATTTTTTGACATTTGTTTTAACTTGGCTTATGGCTATTGGCGCCGCTTTGGTCTTTTTCCTTCTGAAATAGTTACAAGATCAAATCGTCCTTGTCCTCCAAGCTGTCTTCGCATTAGCACTTCTTGTCATCATAACGTCTTATGTCTTTATTTTAATCGAGGTGAAGGTTAAAAAGAAGCAGAACTCAAAACCAACAACATTGGCCCAAAAACGCGAACGACAGCTCGCGATAACAATTTTCTTAGTAGCATTATTTTCTGTCACTACGTGGGTACCATCAATGGTGTTCCATGCAATTTATCGCACACAAACCAGTGGATTTAGTCTAGGTTTGCAGTTAGGGATATATTTGATCCACAGTACTAACTCACTCATTAATCCTGTGATATATGCCTTCAGAATGAAGGATTTTAGAAAAGCCTTGTTTAAGCTTATTACGTCTTGTCTGGCTGCAGAAGCGACTGTTCGTCCAGCAAGTACGGGAAACCAGGACAGTGATAAAAAAGAAGCCCAGTAAGGACAGACAAACAGAGCTGTGGTAGACTGTGAGGATATTGTTTTAGACACTAAGTTCTGAATTATTTGACAGAATATATAAATAAAATCTTTTGTTCTGGTCGATTTGTAAAAATGAAAATGTATCAATAAAGACAGAGAGAGATAAATAAAATAAGGAACGAAAGGAAGGGAAAAAAGGAAGAAAGGAAGGAAAAAAAGAAGAGGAAGGAAGGAAGCAAGAGAAGTCCAACAAAAATAGGAAATAGAGACAATGTATTTATAACCTAAGTCGTCTGTTTTTAAAAAGAGCAATTTACAGAAAATGATGTAAAATTGAAAGTAATGATTTACTGGGAAAACTAATTTTTATTCAAATCCTTTTTGGCGCGCGTGGTAAAAATATTGAGCTATACCAGGACAGCTTGATAAGACCATGTACGCCAAATTGTAAAAAAAGCGATTTTCTCGCGACAGAATTGGTTATATGTACTACTGAGTATAAGAAAAACAATTTCATTACTTCGGAAAAAAAGACACCTTTATCTTAACTATTTCACATCTCTCTGCTGGAGATCCAACGAACAGGTGGAAACCAGCCTTCATTTTCGCACTTCTCTTGGCTACAAACGGATCTCGATCGATCGCTATAATTTCCGACAGCCGAAACTCATCCCGCTATCGTCTTTTTTATATTCAGAAATGTGTATAATTATCAAATAGATATATAGTTAACAGGAAGTACTCCTTCATAAGAGGAAATAAGCGTGATAATAACATTTACCATTGATTACTTCCTTGGTATCGGTTTAATGGCAAACAAAATGTATTGCGGCAAGGCATAAATTTGAAATGGCGAGTGATAGTTTCGTTTGAAAAAAAATAATCAGCTTCATCATGGATGGATAATAATAGACCTTTTCATAGTTTCCGTCACCATCTGGAAAGGTGTTTATATAGAGAAAAAAATAGGAACATAAAAATTAGGATCAACTACCTTGGTTGAAGATAGAAAGTCTTCAACGAGTTTTGAACAGTGCTCATTACCAGAAATCTGGGACAAGATGGTGGCCGCGCCTGCGCAGTAAGGCCAAAATGGCGGCGATCCATTAGCAGAAAGTGTATGAAGACATGAAAAATTAAATAATAATAACAAATAAATTAATTAAGTAAAAAAAACCCGATCTCACGGCTCTTAAGTGCGCGACTCGAATTATGATTTTTAATTTAAAAGGTACACATTTAGCTGAAGAACTGCTAAATACATGTAGGTTTACATACTTCCCAAGGTGATAACTTCTCGTTCGTTTTACCATCCATTTCTTTATACATTTTCTTAAAATCCTGCTGAAATCCGTACCAAACGCTCGCGCCAAAAAGAAGCTCAAGCCGAACATTTTAGGGGAGGGGGAGCCGAACATTTTAGGGGAGGCGGGAGCCGAACATTTTAGGGGAGGGGGAGCCGAACATTTTAGGGGAGGGGGGAGCCGAACATTTTAGGGGGAATGATTGCCTCCTTGCCTCCCTTGCTACGCCACTGGTTCTATTTATGAATAAAAAGAAACAAAAGGTAATTCTCAATTAATCTTTTTAGCGTTTATAAAACAATTTTGATATAAAATCTATATTCTTGATTAAAGCAAAATTACAACCTTCATGTTCATGTCTTTTTTCTCTACTGAATTATCATCTTTATCATAAAATCTACCCCATATGGTTAAAGAATTATATTTACATATAATTTATGAAGATTCAATACTAGCTCTTTTAGAAACGAACATGTGATGGTTTGTCTTGGTTGTGTTATAAAAACAAATTAATAGCGTAAAATTTCAAATATTTGTTGGTTTTCTAGAGCCCTGGTACAATCAACAAAAAGGTAGATTGCTTACGGTTGCACAAAAACTATTTAAGAGCAATATCGGACTTACAATTAAAAAGTTAACCCTGCAGAAAAAAATGCAAGTATTAGACTAACACTATAAACATCTATTTTAAGAAAGAAAATACCAATGCCATGACCAAATCAACCATAATTAACCCTTATATTTGAAAAATCATAATTTGTCTTGCGGATAAAGACGCATAATACGTTAGGCAAACTTCTTCAGCGTCTTGTACGACCAACTATTTGATGACGTTGTTTGTAGGTGGTTGAGATTGTCGTGACTTATAGAGGACTTTTCGTATGACTGTGACAATCACAAGGGGCGGGACCACTTTCCATCCTTGCCCATGACAGGGGTACCATCACAGTCACCGCAGGGCACGGCACGTTCTTCCAGGGAGTTTTTTACAATAATGGACCAAATCCACTTGGGCATATTTGTTTTCCCATTTCAGATCACGTGTCATTCCCTTGGGTATTGTTTCCTTGTTTCTCGGTAGCGCTGAAGAAGATACGTTAATATGGATGTACCTTAAAGAATCGTATTCTCAAGGGAATGACACGTGGTCTAAAACGGGAAAACATTTTGGTCTACATTAACTGCTCTAAACCGTGAAACAGACGATGAAACCAAAAAAAACACCGTAGAACTACGCTACTTGACTGCTTAACGGAGTAGGCTAGTGACACACCTACTTTTTTTGCTCCGTTAGATCAATAGCAGGCATCATGAATGGCAGCGTTTGAGATGCAACATCTTAATTGCAGGCTCAACCGTAATAACAGCCATTGAAATTCTTATCATGTTTTGACCGCCTTAACACTAGATGCAGAATATGATGGATTGCGTGGACGCGTCTTAACCAATGATGTCTTTAGCAGGCTCAACCGTAATAACAGCCATTGAAATTCTTATCATGTTTTGACCGCCTTAACACTATATGCAGAATACGATGGATTGCGTGGACGCGTCTTAACCAATGATGTCTTTAGCAACGTAGGAAAAGGCTATGACCAATCAACAGTCTTGATTAAACCCATACTTCGAAATGTACCCCATCTTAAAAAACTTGGAAATCATGAACTCTTGTAGCAACTTCCAACCTTTCTATTAACGAGTATATTCTCGAAGATTCAACATTTGAGAAAATAACCCCGCGTAAAGGTTGAAATGGAGCGACAGCAGGCCAACCTTGTGCATCCGCTTTTTCTTTTCCATTCTCTACTTTCGCATGCCCCATAATGCTTTGCGCTTTGGGGGTAACTGAAAAGAAAATTCTTAGAAAACTAGAAACTTTTCATACAGATGTTGTGTAGGTTTGCTATCATCAGTGAAGCACTAACTTGCAGTTTAATCAGAGTTAATTCCCACACACAGGAAAATCAAAAAAGTTTAGTGTTACAGACAATGTATGGACTTACTAAGAAATGCCTCGACATTTACTCACAAACCTGTTCAAATTTCTTTCTTTCTGGTTTTGGTTAATTCTGGTATATCCATAAGCATTATTATCTGATTTTCGTCCCTTCTGATTAATCTTTATGGTAATATTTAAGATTTCTCTTGTCGTTTACCCCCAAAGCGCATAGCGGTATGGGGCATGCAAAAGTAGAGAATGTATATGTATTTTATGAAAATCCGGCGTCAGCATGCTTCAGAATTTCTAAAATTCAGGTGTTCGTGACTTCTCAACTCGTCTAGTATTTCAGTTTCATGAGGCTCGTCCAGTGACGAGCTGAACATTTGATGAAACCGAGTGTCGTGGTCATCTACAGTCTACAAATTAAAGGCAATATTGAAATAAATATAAAGTGTTTTAAAAGCAGAAATGAAAGTTAAAATAAAATGGGTATTCATCTTCTTCAGCGTTGATATAACCAAACGGCTAGAATTCATAATAAATGTAGAAACATAAACGTTAAATGTAGTGGTAGTGTGTGAGAGCGAAGAGTGCCCCAATTAGTGTGAAAGCGCTACAGAAATAGGCACTCAAAAAAATGTCATTTTTTAAAATTGCTATCCAATCACGTGATCTTGCTATGATGTCACGTGATCCGGCGGGGTTTTTTTTGGTCATGTTTCGTAGATTTTAAAAAACTGAAGTGTTTAAAATCCGAAGTGTTTGGTTTGGGACAGCGTAAATTCGAATCATGGCCTACCAGGTAGGTTTTGCGTGTCATAATTCGATTTTTAAGTTATCTATGATAAAATCAGTTTGTAAATGTACCTGTGTAGTCAGTGATTGGCTACGTTTTCGCTGGTGTCTTCTCTCCCATTGGTTGACAAAAGCTTCAAGGATGAGTGCAACGAAAAGGTTGATACTGATGATCACTGACACCAGATACCAGGCAAGGAAGTACAGCTGAGCCCAGCTAGGAAACCAGTCAAATAGGTGTTATTAGGACTGCATACAGATGAGATGCAAATGAACTATTATGAACTGTATAGACCCGATAGCCTCACTTGAATGATTCTTAAAACACAAGATTATCTCATTGCGGGCTCAGCTGTATTAAAAGCTATTTATATCAATCAGATACCCAGTTACCCTAGGGATCCAGAGGTTTTATTCGCTTCTACGAAAGCCAAAGCGGGAATTAATAGCCTCTGATCCCAGATAAGACCCGGTGGTCATAAAGGATATTACTTTTAAGCTGAAGATGCGCAACCGTAGTAAATAAAGAGACCCTAATGGGTCATGACATTTCATTTATGTACTTCACTTTCCTTTAAGGACTTCAGGAAGGATTGGGATGTTACTAAAACAAGGAATGGGGAATGAGGAACGTAGCGGCATCTTTTGAGAACGACGCATAACACAATGGGATTCTATTATTCATTCATTCCCCATTCCTCTATCCCCATTCCATTCCATTTAGTAACATCCGAAGGATTGAAATTAAAAGGAAACCCTTGAGGGTCAGATAGAAAATTGATTATTTTCAACCATTCCCAAGAGGATCAAAAGACAAAGGCATGGCAGCCATGTTGGGGGTACAGACAAAAGGACCTCATGAGAAATCTTTTGTTAAATACCACCAACATGGCCGTGATGACGTAACATGCAAATGAAGAATACAGGGAACTCTTTTGCGGTGTTTGCTAACAACGAAAATGCGGACGGAATTCCGTGGGAGGGGAAGGAATTTCCAAAAAGACTCAAGTGGTATTCATGGGTGGTAAAAAGAAACAAAATGGATGTTCCAAAATCGTGCGGGGGATGGCGGGGAGGGGGGAGGGGAAGGGAGTGATGAACTGAAAGCACAGTACACGGAAATACGTTTTATCAAGTTCACTCAAGTTCATATTAGTCAATTCCAAAGCAATTCTTTTGTTTACCTGTTGACAAGTTCTGCATATGCTTTGAGAAAAATATGCCAGTTATTAACGACCATGACGTCCCATAGAAGAACAAGAGAAGCCTAAAGCACATAGCGAGCCAGAGAGGTTTAGTGAGAAATGACCTTATACCATAGCCACAGTATAAGCGCCCTCTGATTAATTAGTACAATATAGCTAATTCAATTAACGTTGTTGCTGAAAAAAGCCTAAAGCTTTGAGAGCGGAATCTTGAAAAATGTTTTTCACTGTGACATCAGTACAATAAAGAAATTCACTGTATGCTTGCAAATTCTACAACTTGGACACATATTCCTTAATTTCTTAGATAGCCTACAGCGAAGTTTGTTAGTAAAACAAAAGATAGTTGAAAGCCTTTAGCCTTTAGGCTTTTTTCAGCAACAATGTTACCGGTAATTGAATTAGCTATATAACTAATTGCAGAAGCATTGTCATATAAAAATAAAAAATAAAATAAAAAATAGCTAATTACCCAAAGGATAACTAGAAATAGCAAATTTGATACATTTCTCCAACAAATTTGACACTACATTATGGCAGTATGAACACCATTTTTAGAATGGAAGGCTTTCTGAATGAATATCAAATGTATTCTAACTTTTCCTTGATTCCATTCTTTATTTTTTATTTTTAACTTTATTTATTTTTGACAATGTTCTTGCAATAAAGGTGTGTCATAATAATCATTTGCAATGTAATTGCCAGGTTGAGCTTTGTATTCTCATGAAGGTCAAATCCTAGCCAGTCATCCATTTTATTTCTTCCTCCAGCCTAGACAATTTGTACTTGCTATTTCCTTCTAGTACTCATTAATTATTCACGAGGTAACTAGCCAACCTCGAGCTGTAATTCGGGTCACATGACAATACTGGAAACCCGGTCCAGTACTTGGGCTTCAATCCCCCGACTGAATCAAAAATACTTCAGCCAATAGTACTCACGGGTCGCTGAAGATCATATGGAATCGGAATCTCTAATTAAGAAACCCCAATACCAACCAGAGCCTTTAAGCACTACACCCATGTGCACCGAATAAGTTTGGCTCTGATGCGAAGGGTTCTCTATTTTTTGGTCACGATTTTCCATGTGGGATGCATAAACAGTGATTAA
>JAAAQI020157374.1:0-10108 GCA_011800005.2 Stichodactyla mertensii | reverse complement strand
CACTGTACACTCCACTCTACACTGTACACTCTACTCTACACTGTACACTCTACTCTACACTGTACACTCTACTCTACCCTGTACACTCTACTCTACACTGTACATTCTACTCTACACTGTACACTCTACTCTATACTGTACACTCTACTCTACACTGTACACTGTAAATGCACCATCTCTTTGGAGTGAATGTGATTTCTTTAATGAGTGTGTATTGACTGTTACGCAAGGTTTAGAAAAATGCATAATTAACAATTAGACCCCGAGCCCAAATTGGCTACGAGTCAATAGCCTATGAGACGGAACCCAGTGGGTTCACTGATGCATTACCAATGAGGCCAAGAGTCTAATTATTGTTTTAGCATATTAAACAATCTAGTTAGACTGTGATAGAAAATATCAAAACATTGAAGATTTTGCCCAAATCTCAGATGAGGCAAAGGCTATGGTTTTGATTTGATTTTTGCCATTAGTGGGCTATCGCTAATAGACCTGTAATATAGCCAATCAGAATGGAGAATTTGTGATAGTCTGCTAGTTTGTTTATACTAAAGCCTATTCTACTATTTGGCTATTGTGTTTCACTTCTTGGGTTAGCATGAAGCTTATACTTTGGTTGGATCGGATATTTACTGTATATGTTACTTGGACCCCAAAACCCTTTACCGATAAGACAAGGTGATTTTGAAATAGAGCAAAATCTACTTAGGCATAAACAATGTTTACCCAATTCAGACCATGTGTCATTTCCTGGAGAAAATGATTCTTTGTTTTAGGTACAACATTCACATTCATTTACATTGTCAAATATTACTTGATAACAAAGAAGTTTTACTCTGGGGTTAGACTGTGTACAGCTGCTTCTTCCCCCTTCCCAATTCAAACAGTGAAATCCTTTATAATTGTGAGAAGAATAGTTTACAAAACTCATGGTTGGGTTGTGCTGCCAGCTATAAGTGCTAAACAGTGTTGTATTCAAAAATGCTGTAATCACATATACACATGTGATGTACTAAGTGATAATTGTTCAACTGTCTCATGACTCTTCATTTCTGTATAAATGCAATGTTTGGACTGCTACTGCTAGTCACTGATGAGTACAAAGGCAAGTTACCATCCAGTTTACACCATTGCCTGATGAAAACTAGCGTAGCAGTTGAAACATCATGTGCATCCAGAGGTGCAGGTTGTGAGACAGTTGAATTGTATTGCTTATTATTTGATCCACAATGAATGATATATTTCATTCTTTATATGATGTTGTCAATACCTGTGTTGTGACTTTCCAAAGTCAACCAGCCATAAAGCTTTGATTTGGTTACGTTTAGGATGGATTTGTTGTCAAGACTACCACACAGAGTGATGGGATGAAAGCATTTGTGAACATCTGTCAAAACCAACACATCAACAAAGCAACATTTCAAGAAACTGAAATAGAGGAAGAAGGCAAAAGGTAAAGGGTGAAAGAAAATAAAGTGATGTGGATTTTTGGAACTGGTTATACTTTATTTAATATTACTGAGAGTGACTGATCCATGAAGATGTCACTATTGATAACTGACACTTATCATAATATATAGATAGGATTTTGTATGAGTAGGAAACGGCAAGGCAACCTTGTAGCTGTACCATAGCAGAACTATACAAGCTGTAATTAGATTATTCACCCAAAGACAATGGGAAGCCGTTTCAGTGTTACAACACACCCTAATATACTGTGTACTTGCTATAAGTCAGTACTGTAAGTCTCTGACTCATACAGAAAGTTCTCTGCTAATTGCATGCAATTATTGTTTCTTTATTTTATTTTTCTATTTTTTTGCAGGAAAAAGGGACAACAGTGGAGTATACCATTCAGCTTGTCACAACCAAGAGATGATTTAGATAATGGTAAAAAAATCAATTTGTAATTCTTTTTACTTTTAAATTATTGATTCCAGTATTTGTAGGAGTCAATTTGAATTTGCAATGATGTCATCATCATCATCATCATCATCATCTAAATGATCATCAAAATTATCATCTTTCCCGATAATCACATTCATAAGATTTATTAATGTCAAAGTGGGTTGAGTTTGTTTAATATTTTATATAGGCCGAAGGCCCCAAAATTAGGAGTTTGTTACCATTCAGAGGAGCAAAAGCTATTATACATTTTTGTAATTCTTGAACATTGCACTTTATCAAGGCATGTGATAGCAGTGTCATAAGAACAGTATTTGACTGCTGGCACTGAATGTAGGGAAAAAAGGGGACAAAATCTTTTGATTACATCTCCTTTGAAAAAGAGAATATGAAAAAAATGTGAGATATATTTGATAGGTTTGATGAGTTGGTATTTTTTTACTTCAGCTGGCAAAAAGTGTACAGTCTTTGATGCAGTATTCAACCCAGAAACATACAGGAAGGGTCAACAGGTAATAGCTAAATATATCAGTCATTTTCTAACTCACTTAAACTGAACATTTTCATTTCAAGCATGCTAGTGATCCTTTAACAAAAACATTTCTAATATTTCTCATTATTCCCCCCCCTTTTTTTTTCTTGTTGCAGGACCCTCGTTTTAAAGAGCTGATGATCAAAACAGCTTTAGATGGAATTGAAAAACAACTGAATGTAAAATTAAATAAAAAGAGTAAGTTCACACATCTGTAAATATTCAAAAGATTCAAACTATAATTATATTTTATAACTCTTATTTGGGCTGCTGTTTAATGAATTTATTATGGTTTCTAGTGGCAGGTCATCTTATTTTCCCCAGATTAATTAAAATTGTTAAGTGGATCCACTTAGCTTCACCTCGTGAGTCCACAACTCTGAGAAATAAGAGGACATTTCATATGAAACTATTGTAAATTTCAAACAATTATAACTATTTCCAAGAGTCTTTCACCTGGAATAACCTCCTTTCTAAGCACTATAACTTTCCAGTATTTCTAGTTCATGTATTTCATAGTGCCATGCGGTTCACATGTTCATATTATTGTAAATTTGGTTTTTTTTTACAAAAAGAAGCCAAAAAAAACCAGGTAGAGATGCTGTGAGAACCAGAAAAGTTTTTGAAGCCATGCACAAGTGATCATGCAATCAACTATGGTACATGCTATTTTCCCCATCGGCAATTGACCAATTAAAAAGTGTGTTTCATATAACTTTGTTTGGAAATTCCGAAGTTCAAGTTTTACTTTGGAAGTTGACAACAAACTTCTTTGGTGAACTTCAAACTTACTTGCCACAGAAGTTTGGTTATTCATTAAATATTCTGTCTTATTTGCAAATTATACTTGTTTTTCTCCTCAATGCCATCCTTTGGCAAAGCACTGCCCTTCTTTGGTGGAGCACCTCATTCAGAGTGAATCTCGAATTTGATTTCAACTGAAATTGTCAATATTCGCAGGAAGTAATTTCAAAGTTTGCCAGTGAGTTGAAGTTCAATGTGAACTTCCAATTAAAGTGCAACATGAACTTCCGAACGAACTTCAGAACTCACGTGTCAAAAGTTATGTGGAGGACACTGTAACAGTTAGGGCAGATTTCGTATGACTGTGAAAAAGTCACGGCACAGTTGGTGTTGTAAGTGTGCCTTGCCACGACTGTGATGTTTTCTAAAATTCTAAAGTTCATTGCCATGCCTTGACTGTGTCTGCGCTGTGTTCATGCTGCAACTTTTTCCCAGTCATACAAAATCTGCTCTATGGTAAAATGTTATATTTCCTAATGTGGTAATCTAACTTTTCAATTTTCAGATTTGAAATTTCCAAAATTGAAATTTAAAGGCATGAAGCAGGCTACAGTGATAAGGACTAAAAGCAAACAGGTACTTTTTCCAATTTTAAGCGCTTATAGAGTGCAAACTTGTTTCTTAGGTCAAAAAGTGCTCAGGAGAGGAAAAATTAATATAAGAAACTTTTCTTTTGTATTACCTAGACTTTCTCAAAGTCTTTCTTAGAAAACATACCCCTCTTAACTTTTGAACTCACAACTCATTGGCAGGTTCATTGTACTGTTGTCTATCACTGTGCTCTGCTTCATAATTTCTTTGTTTTCACAAAATGTGATTTGCTGCTTTCGCTGTTTTTCCTCTTGTTTTTGCCATTGTTGTTACTGTTTTGCTGCTGCTGCTGCTGCTGCTGCAGTTGCTGGGGACACTACCATATATAAGGAAACAGGGGTGCTTGTCAGAAATTTTGAAAATGACCCCCAAAAGTTGTTGTTGTCCTGGTTGGTTTTTCAACAAATGATAATATTAATCAATATTTTCAAAAATTAATAGTTAGGAAAAACACCAGCTTGAAAAAGTTTAAAAGCCCTTCTACTTCTTGAAAAGGAGCTTTGTTTACCAGCAAATGCCCTAAAAGGTACCAGCTAACTCTGTTAGAGATCCTTTTACTTGTCATCACGCTAAGCAGTGACAAACCACCAATTTTAATCCCTAAAAGGCACGGAAGGCACCTCCGCCCCTTTTTTGGGGGAGTACCCCCGGGTTGTTACCATGCTGCTATTGTTGCGCTTTTTTTTGTGACTGTTTGTTGTTCTTCCTGTTGCTGCTGTTGTTGTTGTTGTTACTGTTACTGTTCCGGTTGCTGTCGCTGCTGCTGCTGCTGTTCTTGTTACTGATGTTACTACTGCCGTTGTTGTAGTTGTTGCACAGTCTGGTATCGTTTAAAAGTGATGTCACGCGAGATTCGTCTTCAACGTAATTTTGCATCTTTCCTAATCGAAACTACGCTGTTGACCTGTGACGTTATGTCTCGCCTCTAAACATTTCCAAGAAATGAATTTCACGTCAAGTCTAATTTCTCAGAATCGCAATGTTTACTCTGTGTTTAGAGTTCGAGAGAAGCTGACAACATGTTTTTGTGAAACTTGGTAAATATGTGACAGCAAAAAGACAGTCGTCGTAAACCACAACCAATCCAACTTGGTCTTTCGTTAAAAAAAAAACGTACAGGCCACTCCTATTCGAACTTATATATGATAGCTCTGGAATCCGAATTCCTAAGTATCTAAGAAGCGAGGCAATCGTTTGTTGCGTCCATTGAGGCACAGTACTCGGTAGAAATCGACCGCGATGGATTCCTTCTCGAATGATTTGGGTTTAGTTTTTCATGGCTGCTTAATAGCATACGAAATAGCCGACAAGGCTGTTGACATTCTCGTCGCAGAGGAGTATGAAAAAGGAAACCTTTCTAGCGATACTAAAGAAAGCGTAAAGCTCTAGTGGCCTTTTTTGGCATTGGAGTGTGCCTTACCTCATTGCGCATAATCTTCTACCTCTGGAGAATCCAAGACTACCGTACAGGTGATGACAGTGAAGATGAGACCCATGATGCCATTAATCTTGGGATGAGTTCAGCCAAAACATTGTTAGAAGCTTTCCCACAGTCGACGATTTCAAAATTCTGCTTCAATAGCTGTGCGAAAAACGGTGGCATCAAGTCCTTGGTGCAAGCCTTTAGTGCTTTCTCCATCATTCCGTTCATCATGTTTGTTTGGTATTACTACTACTACTACTGTTGCCTCAAACAGGAGGAAGGACCGAATCGACTGACAGGCATTATCATGGTTATTACTATTATATTCGGAGTATTGGTCTTAATCTTCGCATCGCTGGTTTTTCAAGACTTCGGTGAACTCTGTCGGCCACTGGTATAAACCTCAAACTGCTTAGAACTGAGGAGTCAAACTGTTCCTCCAAACCGCACGTCTTTTTTAAACGTGAAATATAACGAGTTATACATTAGACATTTCTCAAAATACAGCGCATAGATCTGATAAAATCCGCACAATTCGCGTTACGGTTTAAAGTAGATGAAAAAGAAGTATTGAAGAACCACATTAAAAATGTATGTTTACCTGTACATACACCTATTTCCAAAAAGGTTTTCGGTCGGAGATCTGAAATCTGAAATCTAAGAACTTTTATTTTTTTAAATTAAGTTTCATCTTTTAGTAGTTTGCAATCAGTAGGAGCTAAATACGATACCACCTTTGAGCGATGACCTGCGCTGGCGAATTGTCTGGCTTGGATTTCAGTTCCAGATTGTCGGCGCGACTGGCGACACATTTTTTGGATTAGGTATAGCTTTGCGTAATTGAGATTTCGTTGGTTCGTAGAATTTTGAAAACGCCGAGAGTGTAAAATTTTCTACTTGGAGAACATTAGTTTTAAGGTAATTGGCTTGAAAGAAATTTTGCCAATTACTTTGTCCTGAAACTTTGCATGGAAATTAATTATGCAATGGACATTTACAGTGTGTTTCACATAACCTTTGACGAGTGAGTTCCGAAGTTCACACGGAAGTTCCGAAGTTCAAGATGTGCTTTCGAAATTCACAACGGACTTCGTTGGCGAAATTCGAACTTACCAAATTGTCTCTTTATTCCCAGTAAAGTAAAAAAATCTGAATAAGAAAGCATTTTTACAAAGCATTCTGGTCTTGGTAGTACGCCATCATGCAAAGTCAATCGCAGTGTTATGCGCAGTAGAGCGTGCGCAATGCAAAACAAGGAAATTACCTTAAAACTTCCAGGTGTTCAGTCTCTACTGTTAATATTGACTAAGCAAACTGGCCCAAAGTCTCATTACTTATATCTGAATGAGTGCATGGGAAGTTAGGGAACTTTCTATTTTATGCTTGGAGCAAACAAACTCACCAGCATATCTTGCTTTAGTGAGAGGAGTTGCACATCTATTAATTCTTTTCATCCATCAACTGAAACTTGGCTATCACACATTGGTTATCCTTGAAGAAACATCTTGTAACTTTCATTGCAAGTCAGTTGCAAGTCGGTAGGCATTGGTGGTTCATTGTACAGGTCGATCAGTCGATGCTTAGTTGCCAGAATAGCATACGTACCCTAGGATCACTTAGCAGCTCGCAAACTCAACAAACCAATTAGTATTTGCAAGATTGGGCATAGTCGAAACGTCAACAAAAAAATATTTCTACGCGTGAAAACCGTAAAGCCTCCTAGTCTCATGTCAAACACACGGGAAAGCCTCAAGGAATACTAAGATTGGGAGTGTTGAAGTTACTGCGTTCCCCTGTAAATCACGATGCGGTGACCAAGTTTCAGCTAGAGATGCTCAAACAGCGCCGTGAGAGTCGCACATGAGATTATTTCTCAAGCAATCCTCGGGTGCAAAAAGCCACATCTGTCTTAATCATAAAATTATTGATTTTTTCTCATCATCTTGCAATATTGGTAAAACTTATTTTGTATTCCAGCAACCAGAAAATATACCAGATTACAACTTTGGTGGGGAGACATTCCCTTATCCATACCCAAGTGAGCCTACATCGACTGCATCAACTAAGACTAAGAAAAAATCTAAAAAGCACAAGAAGAAGAAAGGAAAAAACAACAATATGCCGACGTACTACAGGGAAAACAGCTCTGGAAATAGCTCAGGAAATGAAAACTTCTCCGAATCGGAAAGTGGGACCAGGGAGAATTTCACAAGCAACTCGAAACACCCAAACGAACCAGTTTGTCGGATTGTACATCGTGGAGTCATTGACTTACAGAATTTTACAAATGCCAGGTAATTTGAAACACCATTATTGTGAACGCAACTGCAATAGAGCTTTTAAGTTGTGACGTGTGCCGCATTTCGGGATGAAATTTTTCAGAAAGTCCGTGTTGCTCACAATCGATCCTTCACCTGGAATTGGGAAATCGTGCAACTGTTGCGCAAGGCGTCGCCGCAGAACGACTTTAATGGTGGACACACGATTTTCCCGTTGCGAGCAACGTCGCAGAAAACGTCACAGGAAACGCCGTATCGTGTGTCCGAACTTGTAGAAGCTGAAAAATACTTTTGCGATGTCGCTGGTGACAGATTTCACCGTGTTCAGACGTCTGCGATGTTGCTTCCAACGGCGTGATGCTCTTGGCCAATGAAATGCGAATATTTTGACGCACGGGTGACCACTGAACTTGGAAACCGCGCCTACGGTTTGTGTGGCATCCCCCTAAAACCCCCGTTGGAAGGAACGTCGCAAGCAACGTCGCATCGTGTGTCCGAGCCTTAAGGATACTCTTTTGATTAGACTTAGTTTAAAATAATCTAACTGAAATGTCTTGCGTTCATCTTGTAGGGATTGTAGTAGCAGCATGAGACCCAAGGAGTTGGTAGTGACTATCGAACTGCCACTGTTGGTAAGTAGGCTTTTTCTCAAGGTTGCGCAAGGACCCAAGTCTAAGAAATTTGACCCGAGGAAGCGGAAAGGACGTTTGTTTGCTTGCTTTTTTTTTTTTTTTTTTTTTTAAGGCTAAATCTGACGGGCCATGATACCAGAAACAAATTTTAGATTTGAAATGAATGGGAAAATTCCAAACTTTTGTTTTCTATTTCTCCAGTTCTGTTCATGGCGCGTCAAAAGTGTCTATAGCTTAGTTTATAAGTTACAGTGTTGTTTACGTCACAATCCACTTGTCATGTTTCAGAAAGTACAAAGCTTTTAACTTGTGACGTATTTCCGGGTCCATTTCCTCAGAAAATCAACTAAAATAAAGCCAAGAATGTTATACAATTTATCTTCCTACAGTAACAATAAGAATTCTATGCAACAATTCCTGTCATGAAGAAAAAATTAAGAAAAATATCTTCACAGAACTGCTTTTTATTTTGGACCCGGAAGTCGATTATCATATGAGTGACGTCACACTTAAAAGCTCTGTAGGATCAGTAATATACCTGCTCTAGTTTTATCTCATACCAGGCAGTCTTGTCCAAAACATTTTTAACTTGTTTCAGAAATCCACTGGTACTGTTGAGCTTGATATTTTTGAGAAACAACTCGTCCTGACCAACCAAGAACCGCCGTATCACCTTGACATATCCTTGACGTTATTTACTTCGATGTGGTGCAAAATGTACTTCCGTGACGCTATTAATTATAGGGACCTTAAACCTACGGACACACGGTGCAAGGATTGCGCGCAATGTTGGAGGCAATCGATTTTGCGAGCCATGTCACACGACGCAATTTGTTGCACACAATGTTACTGAAGAAGTGGAAAACGATCCTACTTCGGCAACATTGCTTGCAATATTGTGCACAATGGTGCACCGTGTGTCTTCGACTTAAGCAGCCAAGAACATAGACGACGCGGACTTCATGCGGACTTTTTTGTTCATGCGCGCACCATCGTCGTTGAGGTTCCCGGCCCTCGACAGGATTGGTTGCATGTTGTTAGTCAATCAGTCCCGACATAGTGACTAAAATGTATACTACAGTTTGTTATTGTGCGCATCCTTAACATTTCCCACCTAGCTTTACCTTATCCTGTTGACGAGGCAAATGGTCATGCTAAATTTGACAAGAGTAAACGAGAACTTGTGGTCACCCTCCCTGTTATTCCACCAGTAACGCCACCCCACCCACACACTGGAGTAACAGAAACTGGAGAGCCAAGCAGTGAAGTGAAGGAAGAAAAAGAAAGAGCAGGAATGGCACCTAAGGACGAACTGAATGGAGTATTAAACTCTTTAGAACAACGTAAAGAACTAGAGAAAGATGTATGTGAGGGTGTATGTGTGGATAATTCTGATTTTAACTCCAATGAGCTAGAAGACAAAGGACAATTTTATGATAATCATGATGATGATGATGACAATCATCGTAATGATATTGATGACAGAGACAATGATATTGAATTAGAAATACAACTTGAGCTGGCAGGCAACAATCAGGACATACCAGACAATACAGAGATGGCTTGGGACCATGGAGATCTTAACTTACCCACCTCTCCCAAAGAACACGACCTTCGTTTTGACATGCCACCCAATCTCTCAGGTTCGTATAGTGTTTGATTAAAAGTCGTAAACTTATTTCTCTATGCTTCTTATACATCTAAGTGATAAGTTTATCAATTTTTTTATAGGAAGAATATATATATTCAAGGGATAAATTTATCGATTTTATAGGTCCAATATATACCTTTTACTAACCGAGAACGAGGACCGTACTGGAAGTTATGGACCCAAGCGATAACTTACGTACGGACCGAGCAAGCGAGGTTAATAAGATGTTTATTAGGCTGCACCGTATTGGAAGTGCCGGTCAGTAAAACCAACGAACCTCCTCCTGATGTA
>JAAAQI020157363.1:0-10109 GCA_011800005.2 Stichodactyla mertensii | reverse complement strand
GCAACACTTCTTTACCAATCACAGCGCACGAGGTTACTGCGAGGTCACGGTACAGTGATGCAACACTTCTTTACCAACCACTGCGCACGAGGCTACTGCGCAAATAGAGTAGATTTCGTATGACTAAGGAAAACTCACGCGCCGTACCGTGCCATGATCGCAAGCAGTGATCTAATGCGCTCTGTGTTTAGTTCAATGGATGTCGTCAATTCTGTACTGAAATTATGCTGCCTCCCCTGTCTGACCTTTCAGTAGTCAAAAGAAAACTACTGCAATGATAGAACGGTTTTCATACGAGCGGGAAACGATAAGGCAAATTCCTAGTCCACTGTAGCAGTGCGTTGTGATTGGATGCTTCACATGAAAACAATGAGAAGCCATTACAGTGTTACTGCATACCGCACCGTGCACGAGCTATAAGTCAGTACCGTACGTTTTCCAGGCTCAATTCCACATTTATTTATATAAAAAGAATTCAGCAAAAAGAAAGCTCAGCCAGAAGGTCAACGCGTGCAAAAATCGGATCATCGAGCGTTTTATTATATTTTTTGTTTTTCTTTTCTCTCTATTAATATATTTATTTGTATTATAAAGTGTAAATTCCAAAACAATTTAAATACAAACAAAACTTTTAATCTATTTATTCATTTCAATTTAATAGTCTTTAAAAACTGTGCAAAGTCAATCAATAAGATATAATGCCGAAAATAAAATATGTATACGAAATCATATGGTTTTTCTCGTGCAATTTGGAATAAATTTGAACGAGTGAGTTTTCAAAAAGTTCGAAATTGCACGAGTCCGTAATAATACAGATGCAAAAATTCCGAACGAACTGCGCTTTGAATTTGCATAAATTAATATCCGTGAATGAAAGTAAAAGGCGCGAACGCTTCGCCTCGTTTGTCAGCAGAAACAGCGGCAGGTACAAAACGCAGACCAGAAACTGCAGACTGGAAAACTGCAGACTGAGAAACTGCAGACCAGTTATAAGGTCTAACAAAAAGCAAGAGTTAAGATTGCAACGAAAATAATAAATTTTACCTCGTGTTGTGCTGTCACCTCTCGACTGCTCTGCGCTCACTAACTCACTCACTCGGTCTATTGAGGCTGTAATACGACAGAAGCCCATAAATCAATGACCTTTCTAAGCTTTTTAGCCACTTATCAACTAAAAGAGAGTTCTCTTGGTGAATTCATCTCTAGAAAAATACAGTCTTGAAACTCGGAGAGCTGTTAACAAATAACAAGGTCTTTGGAATCAATATTTATAAAATTTCAATCGACAAAATTTGGAAATCAAAAACAACCTGGAACTCGTCAAGTAAAGTTTAGGGTGAAAATAAAGCAGGTAAAAAAACTTGTCTTTAAGTTTAAAGCCTCAAATGTTTCGCAAAATTTAGTTTTTTTCAGTTTTTGGGACGATGTTGTAATTTTATTGTCGTTTTGTTGAGCTTTTAGTACCTTAAAAGACATATTGAACTCGACTGAACATCGATACAAATCCGAAGCGACCAGCTTATCATGAGGCAAAACGGCGAAACAAAACTTTTTTTCAGGTTTGAAGCGTACAATTATCAAATTTTACTTACCATTTGTCACGAAGAATGTATTTTGGATGAAGTGATTACCCTTCCTCAATAGTGTAATAATTTAAAAGTTGTGAAATTTGAAAAAGTTTGCGTAATGAAATCTTAGGTTTTTCTTCGATGAATATTTTTGAACTTCGTTTCTTTGAAACTGCTTAGAGCTGATTGGTCAGTTTCATTTTCTTTTGTGTTTTCGACCAATCACAGAGAAGGATTTCAACTTTTTGCACTGGGATTTCAAAGACATTGCACTGCTCTTAGCCAATCAGGAGTCAGAAATTTTTGCATCTGTATTATTAGAAATTAAATAAAAACGTCTTCTTAAAATGCCACTTAAATATATTATATAAACATCTCAATAAATTATTTTGAGAAATATTTTTGGTATCACATAAAGTTAACAATATAAATACCAATAAAACTTCTTAAACTGCTTTGGACTAAAATTTATGAGCGAATAATGAATAAAAATATTCAAGTCGTCGTGGTTAAAAAATAAAGAACAATTCTTGAGATTCTTGGTTGAAAACTCCTGAAAGAATGAGATAAAGTTATTCGTCTAATAATACGCTGCTCTCTTTTACGACCCATAAAACATTTCGTTGTGGCTCGTTTGCGTCAAATTTGAGGGGCACTTTGCATGAACACAGTAGTTTTCATGTGCAGTAAAGAATAACAAGCTAGTTTACTTATGCTAAGTGCCCCTCAAAGTCGAGAATAAGAAACCAGTGAACAGGAATGACGGTACACCTAATATCTTACCGCGACTACGAGGTCACAGTTGTAGCGACAGAAGGTGTGGGAAGGGAATGGTCGGGGAGCTCGCCATATTCCCCCAATTTTTTTATACGTCATTGACTCCTTACACATCAATCCGTTCTTACCAGCTGTTGAGATTCAACTTCAAGGCTTAATGCTTACCTGGTAGGTCACACCCATCTTAGTGAGGCCAGTTCGTCTGCGATAGGAGTGTTTCTATTTACATTGCTCCTGAAATATTACCACAGAAAGAAGAACAAGTGAATTGGGTTGGTATCGAATTGATCTAATTTAGATCACCCTTTATCCAGTATATACGAGCTCTTTGTCGCTGCGATGTATCTATCTCTAAAGGGGCTTGTTCCGAAATCTATCTAGTACAATACTAACCATGGATTGACAGACCTCTTCGTCGATCTAGTTGACATGCCCCTGTTAAACATCGATAGAGGCACGCTGTACCGTGATGCTTTAGGGGAAGAACGCGTAGCTCGACGGTAGTGTTTGGCAAGATGAACACAAAGTACCAAGGTTATCAAAGAAAATAACGAAATGATGCCAAACGAAAACCAAATGGCGTTCTACAGAAAAAGGGAAAAATTGATTCAAAATTGAAATGGGAAATTGCATGGGATTCCTGTGTTGAGTAATTCTAGAGTATGGGGGATGGGAGGGGTGGATAAGATCCAATATAGTAGAATACATACCAAAGATCCAATTACATGATCACAAAAGACAGAAGCCGATGCGTCAAATACTTTCTTCATTTGAGAACATTCCCCAACTTTATTTCGATACTGAAACAGATAGCATTCATCAAGACTGGGATGAGGCACTGACCACAGTACACCGAATGGGCCAAATCACTTGGGCATATTTGTTTTCCCATTGCAGACCACGTGTCATTCCCTTAGGTATTGTTTCTTTGTTTCTCAGTAGCACTTGAGAAGACACGTTAATATGGATGAGCTTCAAACAAAGAATCGTATTCCCAAGAGGATGACACGTGGTCTGAAATGGGAAAACATTACGTCCAAGTGGATTTGGTCTATCATAGCATTTCACGGCACACATCACGGTGCGAAATTGAAGACATCAGCTGACCCATAATATCACGGCGCGCTTGCATTACTCAACCAGTCAAAATTCTTGGACACAGCACCGTCAGGGTTACGTCACGGCAAGGCACGTCACGACACGGAGTTGAACTAAGACACTACCTTTGAAAATGTTTGGACACAGACCACCACGTTCACGGCAAGGCACGTTCGTGCCGTGAGTTTTTTTTCGCAGTCAAAAGAAATCTGCTCTACCTTGGTAATCAGGAGCATTAATAAAGAACACTATTTGTTTACCTTATCAACGGCGTCCTTCAGATACTGATCCACCCAGCCAAGAAGACGATGTAGGTAATCTGTCGACGCCTGGCATACATGAAGAAAATATATTAAAAACTAACCTTCCTGATTGAAGCCGCATATTGGGAAAAACGGGTGTCAGAAAGAAATAGAAAAGTCGCTTTTTGTAAACCTCTCTGGGACCAGATAACTAGGGCAGAACGTTTAATTTTGGGTTTCATTTTTCCTCTTTCCAGGCATTTTGGAATTAAGCTTCTTAGTTTGGGTTCTTAAGTCTGGCCGATAGGTATAGTAATAATATTCAAGGGAATGACACATGGCCTGATAGATAAAAGTTGCTTAATCTGTGCGGGAGGATGGGGCCTATCTTCTCCACCACTCTCTACCCCTTTAAACAAATCCTAGGCCCTCCCTAAGCTGTCCATCTATCTAGAGTACCTTATTTGCTATCGATAATGCATCTGAACTTAGGAATGTTTCCAGGTCTTTTGCGAGTCGGTTTATTTCTTTAACGGCAATCTAAAAGCAGAAATGAGATAAGTGTAAGAAAAGTATTATAAAAATAGAGATTCTTTAGGATTTAGGATTCTAGATTTGATACAGACGGGAAGACAATAGAAAGAATTCTGACAAAATAGTAATCTATTTCACAACACTCTCATTCATGCTTAGATAAAATAAGGAATAGGGAAAAATACTGATCAGCGGTCAAATCCAAGCTGGTAGAGCTTGGCTTAGGTGATAGTAAGCACTACGACCCACGCGAAGCTTGTAGAGCGGGTGGGTGAGCCGTTATGAGCCGTCCCAAACTCACTAATCTGCTGGGACCGAGAAGCCGAGAAGGGAGGGAGTGTTTCTGCCTGAGGTATTTATTACCACCTCGTAGCGTCCTTCGCGTGGCTATACACCCCTTGCTACAAATGAGGAGGTTTTATTCCTCATTTCGTATTCGCATATCACTACGAGTACGTACGTGCCGTACGTCGGGAATAGTTTTACTAATAGACGGAAAGCCAAATGACAGCAGAATAGACGAACCACGTGCAGCACAACTATGAGAAGTTTATTATAATTACCAACGTTTCGTTGCCTTTTTCCTCCAGCTCTCTGACTCTATCTCTCAGGATGTTCTAAAAAAAATCCGGTTGTTACTAGGGGAGAGGTGGGGGGAGAAAAATCAAAAGGCGTTAAAAAATCACTATTTGTAGTTGTACCGTAGCAGTATCGTGCTTCGTAACTGTAACTACACGTCGTAATTGGATGATTCAAACTAAAACAGTGGGAAGCCATTTCAGTGTTACTGCATACCGTATCGTGTGCGTGCTGTAAGTCAGTACCGTACGTTTCCCAGTCACACGAAAACCACCGAAATCTGCCAGTTGACCCTGAAAACGGTTCATTACGGACCACAACACTACTAAATGTTTGGCATGACGTGACGTGTTCCGGTTTTCTGGACACAGTCGTGATAAGGTGTATCTAATACTTACCACGAGGTTGTTGGATGAATCGATGATATCATAATGAATGATCTGGTGTCTGGTAGACAAAAATACTAGTTTCTCAGCCAAAGCCTGGAAGTGAAAACGAATCTGTACATTAGAATTTGCCTTACCTTCTAAGCTAACCATTCTTGTCTATGGTATCGAATGTACACTTAAAAGAGATGTCACTATGTTTCCCATGTTCATGATTTTAGCAATTTCTTTCTTTCTTTCTTCCTTCCTTCCTTCTTTCTTTCCTTTCCTTCTTTCCTTTCCTCCCTCCTTCAACAAACTACCTTGTCACTTCCTCAGCCCCCCTTAATTCTATGCACCCTTCCCTCTCTCAACACACACCCATCAACCCTCCCGCTCACTTATTCTTTCATCTACTCATTTTTGTTTTCGTTGGTTCGCTACATTTTGGATGGTTTACGTCTATGTATACCTAGGATAAAATGCATTTCTCTTACCGGGCTGTCGTTTCTTGCAACACCTGCTAGTTCACTAAGTTGCAGAGCTACATCAATAAAAGATCCGTTGACTAGCGGTAATTCAAACTGAATAGCACATAAAAAACAACATTATAAATGATTAGTAAGACAGAAAACCTTACATTGATAACATGTTCAACAAAAAAAGTTTTCTAGCAAAAAAAAACTATTCATACTCAAATAAAAGACACTCAATTGGAGCATAATTTCATTTTTCCTTACAAACACCATTCCATGCCCTTGAGAATTGTTTCTTTCTTTACGGTTAATGCCTTCTCTCGGGGAACTAATTCTTTCTTGTGAGAAACCTTTAACACTGTTCTAGTGGCCTGCCATCCAACATGGCTACCGCATCGACACGATATCGTTCAATATAGTTATACAATGCTTTCTCGTGGCACACCATGGAATATCCCACTTGTCACTTGTATTTTCTAGGTGTACACACGAGCCTTAAGGCGAGTGTGTATACAAAGAAAATACAAGTGACACGTGGGACATTCCATGGTGTGCCACGAGAAAACATTGTATAACTATTCTATCCCACACCATAGAAAATACAAATGCATGATGGGAAGGAAGAGTGGAATACAGACGAATATACAACGGCTTTAAACCTGAATTCTGATTGGCTGTATTTTCTATGGTGTGGGATAAAAGCTGATATACTGTAATGCGTCACTGTACAAGTGCCCTACGCGACGTCAAGTACCCCTGTGTACAGCCACTTCTCCCCCTCCCCTCCCCCTTCGGAGAAGAAACTGGGAGAGAGCTCTCTTCCCTTTTCTTCCCCGTATGGGGGGTGGGGGGGGTGGGGAGGAGAAGCGGATCTACACAGGTAGTATACGATCAAGCTTTCGCATACCTGTTCTGCATACTTGAAGTAATCAATTTCATGCACCCCAACATGGATGGAATCGTTGAGGTTTTTATCCACGTTGGTTGTAACAATCGATACATTGGCAATAGTCGAATTTAACTGTTGGAATATCTCATCCATGGACGGGATGTCCTAACGAGGAATTGTACAAAAATATTATCAGCGACATTCCAAAAGAAACACTGAACAAAACTTTATATTATTCTATATTATTTCTTTTTATGTTTGATTCATTTATTTTCAGGTTGCATATGGTTAGACAATTATTTTATTAAAGCTTTAGAATTTCATCTTAATAAATGTTATCTGTTAGCCGTTGACTGGTTAGCGGTGGTTAGCAAACCCTTCACCAAGCTTGATCATTAATATATAAAATTAAAGTATGAAGCAAAACCAAGCCCAAATAACATACGAATGAAGTCTAAGTTATGATAGACAGACTATGGAGGTCGATAGACCTCCCTAAAAAGACCGAAGGACAGACAGATAGACGACGCACAGACGGACGCACAGACGCACAGACAGATAGATAGACAGACAGACGGACGCAGAGACAGACGGACAGAAAGACAGACGGACGGACAGACAGACAGACAGAGGCGCAGACAGACGGACGCGTGGAAAGACAGACGAACATAAAGTTCAAAATCAGAGAAAAATTCAACGAGAAGACAACTTCTAGAAAAGAACGGCGGTCTAAATAAAACTGCACTTTTAACTCCATTAACACTTATTACACACGAAATAAAAAGGCTGCCAATGACAGCAAAAGTTAGCAATTATGACCGAGTAATATTATTTACAGCTCCGGCGATAATTTTAGCCTGGTTGAGTAATGATGCACCGTATATATCCATGCAAGAAAGAAAACTTAAAGGGTTTACTAACGAAAGATGAAGGTATCTCTTTGTTGATCACTTGATGCAGTAAATCACCCGATCTCCAGCTCAGCTTAAAGTCAAGCAATGTCACCAATTAGTTTATTTACTAATGTACTCAGTGTACGATTCAAGTTTTAATCTGTTCTACTGGGCAATTAATAGTTAATGGTGATCTACTTCTGCCAAACAATACAAACACGAGATGTTAATTAGTACATTAGAAACTCCCTCGTCACCCTACCCAAGATCCTCTCAACTACCTTATCATTTAAACTAGATTCGTATTTATTTGACACAAATTATTGAAAAGACAGAAAAAAGACAATGTGATAGACCTCTAGGACAAACATGAAAATGAGGCCTATGGGGCTATCAGAATCAAAAAATAGAGGCGAAGTTGATTAGCAATGTCTTTTCATCTCATAAATTCCGTACAGCTGAACTGTAATAGAAATATTACTTGACCTTCCGTGCACTTTGCTTCAGATTAAGATTATAAACACAGCTTTACTGGCTTAATACGACATTCTAAAGCCAGCTGCAGTACCATCAAGGTTTCCGTGGACTGTTCGCTGAAAATCTGAAAGTTTTGATCCAGGGATATCGCGTAGAGAAACTTTGACTTCACTGTCCGCCATAACCGCAGTCTTTCAATTTACGTGACATGAAGTCATGGCCCTTAGACCTCGTTTTCATGTTTGAGTATTGTACTTCATAATAGGGAGATCACTATTTGTTAAGCGACATCGTTTCCTCATCTGAAATTTCCCAACACCTTCAATCAATATGTTATGAAACATGGATTCACAATTTTACATCAGTTGCTTCAATGCACATATTCCTCACGGAAAATGTACCACCAGATGTCCAACAAACAATGTTACTAATTTCTCGTTAGTGTATCTATCGTTACTTGTGATACGTGTTAGGTTTAGGTGTTTCGGCCTTGGCTCACAGAATATAAATTTGTTGAGTCATAGTTGGACGTGGTACCTTTCTTTTCAGGATAGTAGCTCCACCCATTATGAATATTCGTTGGAAGACGCACCTGTCCTAAACTATAACTTTTTACCGTTCCTTTTGCCCTAAATCTTTGAATAGCGCTTTCCATAGATGACGTCATGATGTTTGCTCGCTGTGCAATATACTATAGGATTAAAATGCGGACAAACATACGAGTCTTTTGAGATTTGTTCAAGTTCAGTTCAAATGATGCCAAGGCTTGGCTTTTTCTTGTCCTCAGTAATCTTTGCCTGTTCGCTCTTCCATGGAGTCATACTATCGTGAATTTTCCCTGGCTTCGGAAAGGGAATGAACGTTCCCTCAGTCATTTTCTCTTCTGAATATCGTGACTTAAATTCTCCCCAACAACAGTGTTTGCTTGTTTTGTTTTTCCCCATTTATTTTTTTCCGGTCCGGAATCCTAGTGAATCGCGCGCGCTGATTGGTTGTTAGCCGGTCCCGCTTTTTTTCAGTACGGACCGGCTCATCCGGACTGCTCACAATTACATGGGTTTAGAAGGGATTCCGAACCGGGAAAAAATAAACACGGCCTCGGTCCGTTTTCAAAACCTCGGGCAGATATTTTCTCAATACAGACCTCCCAGCCGTTTAATAACATATATATCCTTACAAAAGAGGTACTCTAAATAAGATTAGATCTGCTTTCTCCGCATATCCTAATTTTTTGTTTACGAAATGTGTCCGCATTTCAATCCCATGAAGATGTGCGATAAATCTATTTTTAGTAAACAGGGAAAGCGCTCTTAGTGTTATATATATATATATATAATCATAATTTAATCATATTAATCTCATCTCGCACTATTCATTGGTATAAGTTTCACTTGGTATGTGCTTTGATATATTATATTTTAGTATTTTAGTCTTTGCTTATGGACTTTGTCCTTTACTTTAAGATAAATGCGATGTTGAAGTTTTAGATACCATGGACTTACAGCTGTGAAAAAATCAGGGCAGGTCACCGATTTAGATTTTTAGATATTTGCCGTTGAATATCAAAATGCCTTATCCGCCATATTGAAAGAGCTCTACCACAGGAAGCCCGACCAATGTAAAGCATGCACAGTAAAGATGCGTACGAATGCACGAGCGCATTATCTTCATTTAGCGTGTTGTTCTCACGTTTATCGACCATGTCCAATCATGTTTTGACTTTTAATATTCTAGTTCCTTGATTGACAGTTTATTGTATTCTCTAGTTACTCTTTGCTATAGATAAGCTTGATTGTAAACTTTTAGTTCGTTAGTCGCTAGAGTGATTTTACTTAATCCGTGAAACAAAAACTAATAGCAAACGTGTAATAGTCAAATAGACACAAAAGAAAACAATAGAATTACAATCTACTAATGTGTAACCTAAGATTAACCTAAAATCTATTTCACGGGTTAAGTGAAACCACTCAAAACCAAAGAATGAGTTCTTAGCTCCAGCCAATTAACAAACGCTACCAGCACTAGAACTACTAAGAGCAGTCCTGTCCTAACAAATATATGAAGTAGAGTAGAACGACTCAATTGTTGGCAGAGCGGACTTGTTTATCGGTTTTTGCGAATAGTAATACAGAACTTAGGGACTGTGCAATAATTATCAGGAGGGGGGGCCGAAAAATGAGCTTCGCAAGGAGAAATATTACACAATACCCC
>JAAAQI020157352.1:0-10111 GCA_011800005.2 Stichodactyla mertensii | reverse complement strand
CTTGCCGCGCCTTGACCGTGTCCGCGCCGTGTTCGTGCCGCGACTTTTTCACAGTCATACGAAATCTGCTCTAAATAGGTGCGGCACAAGGCACAAGAGACCAGCTCCCTGTGGGTATAAAGGTTATAAGGTATCCCCCCACTACATAGCTCCTAACTTAAAAACGCATTGAAAATCGAACGTAGTCTATATAAAGCTCCACTTTGTAACAACACATTCAAAACGACTTTTGCCGACCAACTACGCCGAGCATTCGCGGTCTCACAATGTAATTTCCTCGATTCTTGCATACAGAAAAGCTTGTTTATTTATTATTGTCATAATGTAACACTTGTTTTGTAGTTGACTAAAAAATTTTCCAATTATTTGAGTTTCCAGCAAAACACCTTTGATCTTTTTGAAGTCATTATAGATTTTTTGACAGTTCCCTAAAAGCTCCATAATTTTTCCTTTGTTTCAATACGAGAGTCTTCTTTATTAGTTCTTCCCCAGTGGATATCCTTCTCTTTGATTGGTCTATTTTCAGGACACTGTATCATAACATTTACAGTTTCGTCTCCCATCGTCCAAACTGTTATCGCATCTCTGCAGGGTGCAACTAAGATATGGGCCTCTAATTCTTTGTATTAGTCGATAACGAACGAAAACAAAAATCTAAACTTTCATTACGCTTGTTTTTCATATATCTTTCTTTCTTTCAGTCTGGTTCTGTAACTAGTAGATCCCCGAAAAATCAGAATAACATTTCTCCGAAACCAGGCTCGCCTTAACATATGGCGCAAACATTTGTAAACTGACTTCGGATTCTTTGACTTTCTCGGTTAACAAAGCAATTTATCATTTCTCTAACAGTTGAAGTGTTTTTAATTTTATCCTTTTTATCAGAAGTAGAGACATTTTCTTGTCCTTAAGTTCATGTTTCTACATGACTTTCTGAGGAAGCCAGAACAGCCTTGGCAGCTTTGCATGCCTCTCAATTTATTTTATCCCTATGAACTGCTTTCCAAGTGTGCTTCAGTGAAGGTTATCTTTGCACGGCACTGAGTTATGTATTGGTATTGAGTATTGGGCAGGGAAATTAAGAGACTTGAGTCCTGTAACAAGCATAGTTTCAGGGACTATTTCACTTTATCTACAATAGAATGTAAGACCAGGCTTCTCAAGGCGTAAAAGAGACTTAATTGAGCCGCAAACACATAATGAGCTTAGTTTTTATGAAGTTTATTTTTTGGTTTTAAGAGAAATAGATATGTCGGTACATTAATTCTGTTGTTACCTGAATACTGGAGATAAATTCACTGGTTTGACTATAAGAGTCCTAATGCGTCATACACCAAGAAAAGGAAAACAATAAATGTTCAAAATTGTTAGCTTATCACAATTCATTAGTTTGAGAGTAGCATTCACACCCAATTCTAAATTAATTCCCCAAATCCCTAAAAGCAGTTTTCACTTTGACTGAATTTTATATTTTTTAAAGCAATATTTATCTTCATTTATTTTGGTTATGCAAATTTGTATTGTCACGTGAGTTCTAAGGCCAATCAGTTTCGAGACTTCACTTAAACAGGTGCTCATGAATCTTAAGTTGCCATAACAACAGAACTTCTCAATAATTATGACTAATATCGTTCGCATTTTATCTAGTTACTACCTACCATAATTCTGAGACTCAATAAATTGCACAAAATACTCTGCAAATACAGCCTTAGCCTTTGAAACTGTGGTAAATATATATAACCTAGAAGATCGGATAGGAGACAAGGCAGAGCGCACAGCCACAAAACAATTCATTTTCATATCGGGTCTTCAGTCGAAAATTTACGTTGATAAATAAATAATGACTCTAGAAGTATGACGAGTTTTGTAGAACACCTTGCGTAGTTGCCGGCTGCTTAAAGAAACAAATACAAGATCATCTAATGCTTTAGCTTTTCTAATATTTTGGCGAAATTTCGTCAAAACTTCGGTGACGAAAATACACTGATTTCTGTTGAGAATTTTTGTCGGATCGATTCTGAATAGGTTAAAGTCAGATATGAAGGATTTCAAAACCAATATTCTCAAGGTAAGACTAAGTCTTTAACTTTATTTAGTTCGTGTGGATTTGCAAGCAGTCTTTTTCATGTCGCTTTTTCCTGTGCAATTTTGTGTTCAGTTTTAATAATTATTCCTTGTCTTCATAGATTACCTTATTCCATTTCCTGTCATCTGTATCAGGCAATTCTTCTAATTCAGGTAAAAAAAAATCCCTTAAAATGTTTGTCAACATTAAATATTTCCATTCTGAATTTATTGATAATTCTAGTGAAATAATAAATTTCCCTGGCAGCCGAGAAAACTGGCTGTAAAAATTGAAACAACAAGTTGTTCTTTTAGGGGAAACAGGGTCAAAAGTTTCCTTTTAAAATAAAAACACTACACAATAGTAAAACAACTTAAATAGTAAATTTGAATTGAACATTTGAAATAAAATTGTGAGGAACACCTCGTTCAATTTCAAAATTTTTGTTACGATTTTAGAAATTGAAGGTTATTGCACTCATTTTCAGTTATTTCGCTTTGAATTGTAATTTATAAGGTCGCTTTCTCATCAACATCTTCCAGGGACAGGTGTCTTTGAGATATTTACCAAGGTACCTAAGACTTGAATTAAGAAGCGACAAAAAGTTTGAATTAGAATTCTAAGTGCCTCTGATGTGCTATAGCAGTGATGCTTATGGTAGCCGCCTTAGTGTTGGCTTTCAGTTTGTTTTATCATGAACTTTTTCTAATTCAGCCCAATATCTTTTGCTAATTCATATTCAAATCCATCACTTTTCGCGTCGAGTTTTTCTGACAAATTACTGCAAATAATGCAAATAAACGTTTTCGTCTTTTTCCGAGTTTGTTTTATTTTACAGAGTTCGAAGCTAAACATTCACAAAACGCAATAAAGCAAGGAAAAACCCGAGACTTTTGGTCAATAATGATGTCAAAAGTGCCATCTTTACTTTTTTTTTTAAGAAAAAGAGTGAAATTAAAGTTGAAAAAATGGCTGCAGAAATAAAAATATTTAATTCGGAGTTTCTTTCTTTCTTTCTTTTAGAGTGAATGTGCGAATCCTTGTCGATTTTCTCTGAAATGCCTTGATCTTAAACAGTATTATGTTGTTTTATAGAACAACTCTGTTATAGAGCCATTGGCGTAAACCTCGAGGCCTCGTCATTTACACGTATTATCATCTCCGCAGGTCTTGAATAGTTTCCTACCACGAAAAAAAGCGTTTTACTAAAAACGAAGAGATCATCGAAGAGATGATCTATCACACTATCATCGAAGAGATGATAGTGTGTTCGTAGTACGAACACACTATCATCTCTTCGATTCATTTTTGCAATAATTTACTGTAGTTCCCGCTAACCATTAATAAATAGCAACAGATCCAGGCTGTCACATCCTTGGCTACCTCAAAATGTGAGGAGTTTACGGCGGCTGGAAAAGTGTTTTGAAATGAAAAGTAAAACTTTTTGCCAAGAAAAACTTTTGCGGAATTCTTTTTTCTTCTTTTCTGAGTGTAACGGATGGGGGAGGATTGTAAGATCATTTGGAAGTTTTGTAAGTTATGAAAACACGCAATTCCACCCGGCTACAATCTGAAAAGCCAAGTTGGATTTCACATTGAGACTTACGAGACTTGAGTTTATTATGCACACATATATAAATATTTAAGTTATAAATTTAGAAAAAGTCACGCTTATATGATAAAAGTAAAAGAGAAAAATGAAAACAGATGGGGATTACACTATGTGAATAGTTGTAGGTGTACAGGGGTTGTTAAGGTATTTTAAACTTTCAAGTAAACCGGACCTCGCCAAACTACACGGAGCGAAGAAAAAACATCAGACACTTTGTCACTGGTGACCATTGAATATGAGATCAAACTATAGGTTCTTGGATACGGGCTAACCGCTCTATTATTGACTAATGCCGCGTAAAGAAGTTTCCAGAATTCCTATAGTTTGCTAATATATGCTCTTTGAGGCCAATTTATCAGCTCGATCAACTATGGAGTCCTAATGTAAACAGGAATTGCAAGATTTTTTAATTGTCTTCATCATAAAAGCCAGTGTTTTGACAACAAAAAATTTTGTCTGATAACAGGCAGTCCACTTTCATTCAGACGTCATAATCCTTATTTAATTAATGAAAATTACAAGTTCAAATTTAAGCTATTCACTTAAATAGATAAGACGCATGCGTGGCCGAATCACGAGTCTCAGAACATTTTTTTGGCTTCTTCTGAAACAGTATTCGGTGTCTCCCTTTCAGAGCGAAAAACGTTGTTTACTTAGAATTTAAAAAAACAAAACCGTCTTTTTGTGGTCGGCGTCAAAAACTTTTTGGGTTCGGTTTTTCAACATAAGCGATGAGTTAATTCGCCAAAAGTACTTCTTTTGTTAACGAAGTCGACTAAAAAAGCTAGGCTTTGGGAAGTCCCAACATTATTAAGAGAACTTCTTGCCCAGTCATTATCACTTCAAATTCATACCTCTCTAACAGCTAGTAACCAACTGACCGATATACTGATATCTATGTTGATTTATATAGAGCATTTTATGCGCGTGCGTGATATATGATTTTAGGGAGTTGAAATATTACACGTTTTAACATGCAATATTTTTAGTATACATATCATATTCCGGCGGATTTGAACTTTGTTTGGCACATTAACACATTGTCATGTTAACTGAAAACAACAACTACCGTATGATGACACAAAATAGGCTATGTGCATCAAAACTCACAAAGCATCATAGGAATCTGAGTACAGAGGAACTGAAACAAGGAAATCAGATCTTTGAGCTAATTTTTACTCCAATATCTTCTTACATAAAGATTCTATATTTTTCTTGCAGAATATATAAGAATAAACTGTTTATTAGAATTTTTATTGGATGCAAAATAGCACGAGTACTCGGTTTTCCATCATGCTTTGTGCTAGAAATTTCAGCTCGTGCACATTGCCTATTGACGTATCTTTTCTAAAACCCACAAGAAAGGCTTGTATCCTACCCCGAGTAGCAGAGGCCCGAGTGGGGTCTGGGGAGGGAGAAAGAGAGAGGCCCAAAGAGGCCCCTCTCTACTTCTCTCCTCCCCAGCTCTCACTCGGGCCTCTGGTACCCAGGGTACTTGCATCCAAGTTCTCTGAGGAATGATGATTTTACAGGGGCGGATCCAGGATTTTTTTGAGGGAGGGATGCACCATTTACGTCCAGGACTCGAGCACCAAAAGTGGATAATAATAAAGCCATATTTGACTTTGAATTACTCATCTCGGGTTGGGGGGGGGGGGGCACCCCCTGTAGCCCTTCCCTGAATCCGCTCCTGCTTTATTGGTTCTCCCATCCGACGTAGCTACTGTCACGTACGTGATCTTTCGAAGCCTTTATACCGAATAAATGAGTTTAGTTATTCTGGTACCCACATTTTTTTCATTGTCTGAACAAGGCAGACTAACTGTAAATTTGTTGCTGTTATATGTTCACAGTCGTAATTACCCCAAGCCCAAGTACTGTAAATGGAACCGCCTATAATACCATGTCCACTGTCCAGGTGAATGCTGCATCCCAACCAACAGTATCGCCTGGAGGTCAGTCTGGACAAGGTCAAGGTCGAGGTCAAGGTCAAGGTCAATTTGGAGGGAATCCCGGGTCAGGACAGTCTGGCTCACTTAGTCCAAGTCCTACAACAACTACTGTTGTACCTGGAGAAACAGCGTCGTCTGGCGGACAGTCAAGTTCCGGTGATCAACTATTACAGTACCTGAATAACTTGAGTCCCGAGCAGAAAATTTTCGTAAAAACCTTTGACAACAAGCGAAAAGAAATTATGAATAAGGTATTAAACAGATTCCAAAGAATTTTCTTTCTCCAAACCACCAGTAGAGCAAAGACCCGTTCACACGAGCGATTTTTGCGGCGATTTCAGGTGCGATTTTCTTGGCGACTTTTACGGCGACGGAAAATCGCGCGTGTGAACTACCGGCAATTTTACTGCGATTCTGGAAATTCACGTCGCCGCGATATCGCAGGTGTTTTGAACATGTTCAAAATTCACTGCGATTTTCTTGAGAAAAATGCCAAAATAAGTACGAGGACTTCTCCCAAAGAAGATTGGTATTTGCTTTTACGTCATAAAAACATGGCGGGAAAAAATGTCAAAAAGGTACCAGCCGGAAAAGTAGCAAAACAGTCTCGGAAAGTTGAAGAAGAAGAAATTTTAATCAATGAATGGTCGAAATATAAATGTATCTTTAATTTATAATTTCCAAAAGAAATTGAAACACCGTTTTACTACGCATGTGTCCAGTTTACAATCGCTGTCACAACTAATTGTATATTATAAATCGCAGGGAAAATTTCCGCTCAAGTTGGAGAGAATCGCAGTTAAATCGCCAGTAGTTCAGACGCGCGATTTAAGTCGCCGCAAAAATCGCCTTGAAAATCGCACCTGAAATCGCCGCAAAAATCGCTCGGGTGAACGGGCCTTTCCATGAGCTGAGCGGAAATAAATTCCTAACCAATCACAGTCCGTTGTGATTTTTCATGGCCGGCCCTATGTTCAAGCACGATTTTCAACCTGAAAACAAATGAAAATTTAATCCAATATATTTTGAGGCCTAAAAAAGTCCAAAAGTATTAAACAGAGTGAAATTTTATCTTTGCGTTATCCAAAAACCACGCGAGAAATGATTTTGAAAGCAAACAGTGAGGGCCGGAGATTTTGTCCAACAATGCCTTTCGCAGCTAGTTGTTCGCTCAGCTGGTTATGAACTCACACACCACATAATAATCATGGGCAATCAAAATAAGCTTTTCCATTCTTGCCCGATGGCTTTTTAGGGAAAACCGTAAAGCAGATTCGTGTACTAAGGTTAAAGTTCACGGCACGGTCATGCAAAGTACGGATTTGACAAGTTAATGATGAAAGCGCGCAAGGCTATTGGCTACTTCCCCAGACAAAATGCGCAGATATCACGTCTATTTGGCGCTTTGTATCATACGTTTTTCACAGTCACCCCTTTATCCGTTTTCTTTTCTTTTGTTTTTTTTAAAAATTTTTTCTGTTTTTTCTTCTCATAATGTAAAGACATATAAGCCTCTTCTGAGAGGTCGTGCTATCACATAGTCTTAGGCCTTTTCTGAATTAACGAACATCAGTGGTCCACTGTGGCCCAGTTTCGGTACAAACAACGCCACACAAGACATGATAAACACTCGATGTTTGTACCGAAGTTTGACCACAGTGGACCACTGATGTTCGTTAATTCAGAAAAGGCCTAAGACTATGTGATAGCACGACCAAAGAGCATGCTGAGCGATAACGAATCAAAACAGAAAATATTCCTCAGATTAATTCAAAGCTTTGCTTTTTGTTGTTGTTGTGCAAATTTTTAAATATATCTTTGGTGCAACAACATTTTTAATCTTATCATTTTGTATCTTTTATCTTCGTCAGCTCGAGCTGAAGTCCCAGGTACAACCAATGACCACTGAAAAAGCCGATGTTGATTTCCTGAAGACTTTTGACTCACTGCTCAAGGAATCCCAAACCTTTGGACAAGAATTTGATACGAAGTTCAACGCTAAAATCAACTACGCTATTAACTCCACTTCGACTGGTAAGACCCTGTTATACATGAAGGTAGGGTGACTCTGGTGCTAGAGATACGTCTGTTGTCTTCTTTTTCACAGAGGACACCAAAAACTAGAGTTAGCATCAGGCTACCCTGCTTTCATGTAAATGGTGTTTAATTTAGGACCAAAAAACTTATTATGCTTGTTTTACGAACATTTTCGGCTTAAAAACTATGAGATGCGCAGTGAGAGGGAAGTAAAAATGAGCACAACTAAAAACGCGTAAAGAGAATGGGCGGGCAGCATCCATCTTTCATACTCTTACACTGTGTGTGTGATAGCTATATGGTGTATTACAACAGAACATTGAACTCACGAAATTAAAACTCCTCTCCTATCGCAGCTGGGTATTTAAAATACATTGTTTTGACCAGTAATCATACCTTTCCTCGTAGTTTGGGTGAAATTCCCTTGTTGATACTAGTTATTCATTGATTGGGAAGCCATAATCCTTAACGTCTTGTTTTTATTCCAGTTTTACAAACAAAAATGATCGACTGCATGTCACAGAGAGTTAACAATTTCCCTGAAAAAGTCGATCCCCAGAGCACAGCAGCAGCAGCAAACTTGATTTCTTTACCACTGGAATGCCCTATAACTATCAAAGAAGGTAAATTTGATAATGATAATGCCAGTTACCAGGAAATAATAAGCTGTCCAGGAAATCACAAGTCCCACTTCTAGAAGATGTAAAAAAGTTTTCATTGGAAACTAATGACCATGCAGGATCTAGAACTTCAAACAAGATAGCTGCTAGTTTTGTTTCCTGAACAATTTTAATCAGCATCTTAAGTTCTTACTGACAAATTCTTCCTTGATAAGTCTAGGCTGAAAGTTGGCACGCCACCTTTAATGATCAAGGAAGCATGAGTTTGTCGAAGTTTTTCATCTACACGAGTATAAAACGAGCAAACAAACTTACAAACAGTCTAAAAAAGACTGCATGTTAACTCAGTCAGACCAATATGAAAGTTTCATACACACGTGCTTCTTATAAGACAATCCTTGTTTCGTGACGAGGAAAAAGTCTTTGTTAGAACCAAATAAACCACTGCATACAAACTTTAGCCTTTCTAACCTTACATTATTGATAGATTAAGAGCTTTTCCTCTTCTATTTTGCCGATGAAAACCACAGAATAATTCCAAACCTCCGCCATTTTTCCGCCATCTTTGATCATCTTAAACTCTGCCCAGAACGACTCGTCCTACGTACTTGCGTGGCCACCAAGCTTGTATAAGTTTTGCCAAGCCTATCAAAGATGGCAGATTTATTGCATTATTCAGTAGGGTTTTTTTCGTCAAAGTAGAGGAAAGAGCCATATTTCGTGGTTTATCTATCGGGAGCTTGCAGAACTATCAATTATGTAAGGTTAGAAAGGCTAAAGTTTGTGTGCAACGATTTATCTGGTTTGCTACGGAGCATTTTAAAACCGCCAGGCCTTCTTGGGCATGGCATTGAGGCTAAGTACGCATAGATCTAAACATTGTGGCGTCATTCTCCAGTGAGTTTTCTTTGGACTTGTCTTTTTATTCCGTATTTCTCTTGTAGAAGAGAGTCCGAGAGTCCAATCCTCGTTCCCAACGCCAAAGCAAATAAGTCGCATAATACTGAGAAAGCCCTTTACATGATAGCAACAAGAGACCATTTAAAGTACTTTTACCTGTCTTTAGAAATATTTTCCTTCGTTCGTACAAAGACTGACTTGAGTTTTTTTTGGAGGTGTTCATTTCCCGTTTAGCCACACGAGCTTTGTCCCAGTTTAGCAGAGTCCCTTACAGCAAACAATTTTTTCTTTGGTTTTCGTTTCAGCTCCAGTCACTACAAGGCGTCGTCGAGATGTAGACTACAGCGTCGAGTTGAAATGGGACCACCATTCTAGTGAAGATCCCGTTCAGTATGCGCACATGTATCGCTACTTACGAGCAAGGAGAGAGGCCGCTGCCCAGCAGAACAATAGCTCCTGTTCGGATTCTCCATGTTTAGGTATGTGTACCGGCTGATGTTCTGTTAAAATACCCTTATAAAGGGAAATAGAAAGAATTAGAAATGTGAATAAGGAGAAAAAAATTAGTTGGTCGCAGCGAAACGCTCATTTCCTTGAAAACTTCTAATGGGCAGATGTAGGATTTTGGGTTTGGGGGTTCACACCAGATTACAAATTAGATTTGTTCTCAACGATCTTCTTTCGTAAAATAATTTTCCTAGGTAGGTCTACGGGCAACCAGTGGCTACCTCAACTCTACCCCACCCCCAGATCCCACACAAATACTTCTATAAAACGGACCGTTGTCTACGTCACCTTAATTACTTATTAGAGAGGTTTGACGGTAAAATAAGGAGCCAGGTAGTACTGATCGGAACGAGTTTCATGATTGGTTTAAAAAACAATAGATTGGTATTCCAAACAATAGAACTAAACCTAACCTAAC
>JAAAQI020157341.1:0-10112 GCA_011800005.2 Stichodactyla mertensii | reverse complement strand
CAAGGTATAAAGCCGAGTGTTAATGATAACTGCCAGTCATACTGACAACAGAAAAGAAAAGAACAAACATGGTCGTTGACATGCATTTCTTGAATGCGAGTCCCAGTCTCTTACGGTATGAAACCCGGCAATTAACACAAGGAGACTAAAAGTTCTTAGATTTCCTTGAAAGACAAGTTATTCCTAACACAGAGGCGATCTCAGTAACTTATCCACCTGATCGAGTATGTTTATTTGCCCTCGTTTGACATGTACCATTGTTTTTATCGTTACTGTTATTGACTGTCGTTTTGTATACATTGGAAGGTACTACATTTGAATATTACTTTCACTTTCTTATTATTGATACTGTTAAAATTCCTCCTACGTTTTACTTTCTATGATTTAACCTTTTGAACCCGACAACTTTTTTTCCAATTTCGTGTACACTGTTGTTTGCATATTTTAATAAATTAATAAACTTTTGCAAATTATATTATTTTAACCTTCTCTTTCGGTGGCTGTTTATATTTAGGCAATTTGTATTACGTAGCCAGGATGACCTTAGTTTTTAGTACTTCTAGTGAAAAGAAAAGAAGAGAGAGATTTTGGCTACCACAATCAACTCGCCTTCATATAAAAAGCCCCTTAGCTGTAAGCCTTGATTACCTTATAAATTTGTGGAAAATAACTTCATTTCAACCTCAGTACATTTTTAGGTTCCAAAAATTCAACTGGTTACTTCATGGAGATCTCTCAAAATTTTGCTCGCACCACTTCACTTTCTATTAGAAACGACTAGTTACCAGGCTATTTAAGAGCTTGCAAGCGTTCGGATCATGAGCATCGAATGCTCACGCTCCCACAAATCAAAAGAGGTGATGATTTCAAAATGTATCCCATAAAAACAATGGAATTGGGGCGTGACTAATTTTTAAACAAGTTCAAACGCACGGGCTCGCCCTAGCGTTTGAACCTTTATATAAAGATACCATCACGTGGTACCAATTGGTACACGCTATTGGCTGGACACCCTAATAAATTTTAATGAGTTTTAGAAGTTAAGTTAAAAAACTTCTGATTAGAAGTTCATTTGCCTATGGTACATCTGTATAGAAAAACTCCAGTGTTTCTTAGATGTTTCTTGTGCTCTTTTGCTGATTTACAGGGAAGAAATCAAAGAGAAGTATGATGATAAAATAACACAAGAGATGAGTGGCCCAGTGTATGAAATCATTAGTAGACTCATGAAGGCAGTAGTGGGCAAGAAAATTACTGTCCCTGGCTCCTTTAAAAGGTACATTTGAGCCTTTCAGGTGCACTTTGTACCATACTTGAGTCACATATTCAGTTTTGTGATTGAGGATGCAATTGAGGGTGTCAAATGATTGCACAGTTCTCACCAAAGTCATAATATTTTAGCCATTCAGGTGCTAGTGGCATGACCTGTTCTTATCGTGCAGGCAGCGGCCTTCTCTATCCCTTGGAAAGAGGATTCATTTTTGTCCACAAACCTCCAGTTCATGTGCGTTTTGATGAGATCTCTTGTGTTAACTTTGCCCGTGTCTCTGGTGGAGGCAGCTCAAGCAGATCTTTTGACTTTGAAGTAGAAACGAAGAACGGGTCTGTGATTGTCTTCAGCAATATCGAAAGGTAACCAGAGCTTCTGCTTTCATTATCATTAATAAAGGAGTAGAAAACGCGCGAGATAGCGAGCAAGATTTTTATTTCTTTTATGAAATACAAAGTTGCAAATGTGCATGCTGTGTGCTTTCATAAAGCATGCACCTCGGCCAATTAGAAAGCGAGATTCTTACTAGTTATTTTATAATTGTTACTTTAGTAAATTGCAAAATCCCAAAATTCTTTAGAGTTTGAGTTATGCATTTTTGTTCCATCTTTGGTTACATATTAATGTCGTTTCTACTTTTCTACCCTCATAATTTTTCTGCCTCCTTTTTTTAAATATGTTTTCTGTTAACCATCTTCACTCTTACTACTATCATCAACATCAGCACCAAAATCCTATTTATAATGATATACAATACATTTATTTGATTAGGGAAGAATATAGCAAATTATTTGACTTTGTGACTGCGAAAAACCTGCGCATCAAGAATACGGGAAAGGTGAGGATAAACTTATGATTTACAGAGTTCAGAAATTTGGTGGAAGGGGGTTGGTAAAGTTTTTTCTGGAGCACGCAGATGAATATGAAGTCGTGCTCACTCAAGAAAGGCCTTAGCCACACAAGAATACTACAACAAATAGAAGATATTATTAATAAAAGCATATGAAATGCAAAGGAGACATGATATATTGTATTTACTCAATTGCGGGTTCATCTGTAATAATAGTCGTCGTAAATGGAAGTGAAAGATTCTGTGACTCTGACGAATACATCAAATGCTTTTCCCATCTCATTTTGATCAGCAGAATTATGATGTATTAGCTTTAGCTCTTTCTTTCTTTCTGAATCAAGTCGTCATCTTTTTCCTCTTTTCTTTTTTATGAATTGCCCAGGTTAAAAATGCATCAAAGGATAACAAATATGATGACGATTTGTTCAACTCCGATGACGACCAGCATGATGCTTACCTGGAACAAGTCAAAGCTGAGGCAGCTGAAAGAGATTCAGAATCTGAAGAAGAAGGTAGGAGCTGTCTTTTAATAAACTGGCAAGGATATTCATAGATCCATTCAAACAAATAGCTCCGCAAATCAAGGTTTCGTAGCTTTTTCCCAAAGGAATATGGCAGTTCCGACAAATTACATCATTAACCTCTCGATGTCCTGTGGAACAGGATATGAAACAGTGGAGCTATGAATTTAAATTTGATCATAAAATAAGCATTCATTTTTAGAAAAAAAGGGAATCAAGGGTGGCATAGTAGCACATAGTAGCACACTCGCCTCTCACCTCGGCTTCAATTCCTGGACTTGGCATTTCATTTGAGTAGAGTTCTTGTTGGGTCTTTTCCTTGATTCGAGGGTTTTTCTCCGGCTTCTTCAGTTTTCCTCCCTCCGTAAAACCCAACATGCTAAATTCCAATTCGATCTGTGAGTTAGCCGTGCCCTGACTTAGATCAGCCCAGAGGTTGTTTCAGGGTTCGATAAAATTGATGGTTCAATAAATTAGTTGATGTAAAGAGTAGAAATGTTAATTTTCGATAATTACTGGGATGCCTGTGACATACCAGTCTTGAAATGCGTCGCGTATCTCCGGGATTTTTTTATTACACATTTAGGATCGATATCCGTGTGATAAAGCCGTGAATAAAATCCATATCAGTAAAGTGATATGATATCACTTCACGGTAAACTGTCCAATGACATTTTGAACAATAAAATATTTTTGTTCTGTGTTATTGTATCGACCCTAAATGTGTAATAAACAAATTATGACATGTTAAGAGCTTGATATCGTTTTTATTCACTTGCTTTCCGTATTATGTCGCAGACTCGCTCGTTCGCGATATGACGGAAAATTCGTGAATAAAAACGATATCAAGCTCTTAACATGTTATATTCTCTATTTCTTCTCCTGTGCAATAAAATGACCAATTAGCCATATTCGAAATGAGTGGGAGGCTGGGTTCGAGTTGCGACCGCAAAACATCTATGAATTGTTTGAAGGGACATTGCTTCGGAGCAAAACAAAGTACAGGAGAACTTGAGATTTATCAATGTTTCACTATAATTTTTGCGTTCCTACCGGCACTAATAACCTTAGATATGGTCCGAACATTCAGCTCTGTAGGATTGCACGAAAATTTGGAGTTAGGAAGAACTATAATATGATTTATAGAACGAAACAATCACCGAGGTGGACTCGATACGCTAATTTAATGTTCGATCGAACGCTATAATTTATCTTCGATTTTTCTTTGGATAAAAGATAAAAACAGGGAAAACTGAAGCGTATGTCTTCTGTAGAAATGCAGAAACTATAGAGGAAGGTTAAAAAGTTTGGGTGTGGATGGAGAGGAAGTCACGTGACTAGTGAAATCTGTTACGCCTGCGTGCGTGCATCCTTTGAAAGCCGCTGTTCCAGCATTTCAGAGAACTAAACAAAACACTATCAGGCTAAGTAAGCTATTTTTCAAAGGTGTTTCCAAACTGGATAAGATCTATGTCCGTAGAATTTAACCCAGGATATCTGGGCTTAGGCTTCTTGGAAATCACTTGAATTTCATATAAAAAGAGAGGGAAGATAAACAAGAACTGAATCGGTCCAGGTCTTTGGAGCTTTAATTTGGTTGAAATTAAAAGAATAAGACAGCTTAGGCATTAATAAACGTCCTTACTTTTTACTCGGCTTGGAAATCCTAAGAATGTTAAGTGACACAAGAAGTATAGTATATTGAGGCTTTTATTTCAGTAATTCAGTAAGCCGTCATTGCATGTATACATCATAATTTTGCTTGTTCTGTCATAACATTTCAAGCGTCATATTATAATCAAGCATTTTACTTTAAAATTCAGCAAATATTTCCTAAAAAATCGACACATATAACGAAGGACTAAATCCACAGTAGGTGAGAAAGAAAATTTTTAGGTATGAGGTTTCCTTACACTACAAATAAATTGTTTTGTTGCTTCACTGTAAAAGAATTCAAAGTCCCGGATGAAAACCACAGGGAATCCAAACAATGTATCATGTATCTAACTAAAAATAACGAAGAGTGATAAAATACAAATTTTTACAAAATACGAAAATATTTCTAACATTTTTCCGCTAAGCACAAGGCTAAGGGCATCCCAGTTTACGCTCTTGGTAGAGCGTGTATTTAGTTTTGCAAAGTCGTGTAACCCATTTGTCTGAAAATACGCAGATTCTGATGACGAGTCATTTGCCCCTGATGAAGAGAGCGATCGAGATATCAAAGAAGAGTAAGTATGAGTAGTCTTAGTGTTGTCTACATTTTTTATAAATTTGTCTCACTTGAGATTTTGATTACATGGGGAGCATGGGTGGTGTACTGTTAACCACCGTCGTATGTGAGTAGAGCTGTTTGCTGGTTCTCCAATGCTTTGAGTGTTTTACCGCAGGTTCTCTGGTTTTCCTGCCTCTGGCAAATTCAACCCATCGTCATAAAATAGTTTGTCTTAAATAGCTTTTGAATGTACTTAAATTAATAGCCTTTTATGTTCTCTAGATTCGATAGTGAAGCATCTTCGTCGTCATCAGACGAAGGATCAGCTTCTGACTCAGAGAAAAAAGACAAAAAACATAAACAAAAATCCGAGAAGAAAAGAAAAGCAGAGAAGCAAAAAACCCCAAAGAAAAAGGCAAAATCAGAGGTGAGCATAGGAGTTTCTGTTTTTTAATTACCAGTTATAGCTATTTCAAAAAACGTTGACGGGGCAAATGGTGAATGGCGATCGGTGATTGCATGACCAAAAGGAACTGTGGAGGAATAAGAATATCTTCATAGGACCTTAAATAATGCCTGCTGAAGATCTTCGCTGAAATGTGCAGGCACTTTTTATGTATTTAAGAAATGAACAATAGTAACCTTGAGGCTTTCGTGTGAGGTATTTATAAAATGGAAAAGTTTGAGCAACATGACGTTTCGACGACACCTGTGGCAGTCTTCATCAGCTACCAACTTAGCGCAGAACACTCGTTGAACACTCGTTGACGGGATCACTCACAACAAGTTTACAAAAACTCTTCAATCCAAGAAGGACAAACACGTCAAGAAGTTCGACAAACTTTATCATCAGCAATAGTCATCATCAATCAACCCTACCTGACAACATCATCGTAAATCTTACCGATCGACATCTTGACGTACCATCCACTGCTATCCTCTCCGGGGGATTGAACTATGCAATCACTCAAACGTATTCCCTTTCGAAGAACATGATCACCAAAGTAGAGGCTGCTGTCAGATCCTTGCCTAACGATTAATCTGAACATATCAGGCAAGAAACTGCACGTATACTAGGAAACGCCAAACTTCCAAAACCTAACATTAGGACGGCAGAACGTCTAGCTCTTAAAAAGCTCAGATCCGACGAAGACATCTTGATACTACCAGCGGACAAAGGCAATACAACGGTCATCGTGTACACCGAGGACTATCACAACAAGATCAACGCACTTTTAGATGACACCTGCGCCCACAAACAGATAAAAAAAGACCCTACGCAGACACTAGAACGAAAAACTAAACAGCTTATCAAATCCTCTTCTATCCTTCAAGAACAGCACTGGAAACTTATACCTTCTAAAGCTTCTAAACCTCCTAGACTGTATGGACTGCCTAAAATACACAAGCCTGATATTCCTTTCTGATCCATTGTCAGTAAAATCGGTTCATCCACTTATAACCTAGCTAAAAACACCTCACTACCCATCTACAAGCTTTTGTCGGTTCTACTTCATCTTATGTCAAGAACTCTTCACACTTCATCGATCTTATCAAGGATATCCAATTGTCTAACAGCGATATACCAGTCAGCTTTGATGTTGTATCTTCATTCGCTAACGTTCCTTAGATGACTCAATCTCCATTTTAAAATGCTGGACTGCCTTCTGACTACCCAGACCTCGCTGAATTCTGTCTTTGAACTCCTATGAAACGAACAATTTTTTTGAACAGAGAGCACGGGCCCTGAAATCTACTGATCACAACTGTTGGTTATGATACGTTGATGACATTTTTGTCATTTGGCCACACGGATATGACAAACTGAACCGTTTTTTGGCGCACCTCAACAGTCTACATCCTAGTGTCCAGTTCGGCATGGAGACGGAACAAAACGGACGTCTACCTTTTCTCGATGTAGAAGTCTACCGAAAACCTGACGGGACACTCGGACACACAGTTTACCGCAAGAAAACTCACACTACCAGATATTTACACGCTGACGCACATCATCATCCTTCTCAGAAAAGGATGTCTCTCATAAGGACACTCTTCCACCGAGCTAGTACAATCTCAGATTCTAACTCTGTCGACCATGAAAAGCAAATAGTCATTAGAGGGATTGCAAAAAATCCGTGAAATAAAATCTAATAGTCACTGACTAATAGTCAAATTCCAACAAAAGAAAACAATGGAATTAATTACTAACCTTTGTTAGACTACTAACTATTTCGAATTTCACGGGTTTTTGCAATCATTCTAACGCTCTTAAGCAGAATGGATACAAGGACAGACCAATATTTTCTCGACCGAAGACAAAAGTCACCGATCCAGCCAACGATGATAAACCTGCTGCTTTCAGGTGCTTATCATACATCGCCACTACAACCGGCCCCCTCGCTAAACTTTTAAGCAAATACAACATCAAGGTTTCCTTCGACACTACAGAAGGTACACCACCACCACCGCCGCCGCCGCCGCCGCCGGATTTGGCAGTGGCATTTCCACGGAGTGGCTCTTCATCCACTGAAACATCCAATTGGAATTTAGAATGTTGATTTTTGCGGAGGGAGGAAAACCGGAGTACCGGTATAATAGAAAATATATATGAAAATGAAATACAATAGGAAACAATAAAAATTTTAAGTAAAAAGTTTTGCATTAATGGAGTCACTTTGTACATTAAGAGAAGGTTTAAGTTTATACATTAGTTCCTATTGTTTAATTTTCTTATATATACTTGTTTAATTCTTATTCATTTTGACTTGAGAATGACGTTATGTAAACGTCGAAACGTCGTCTAAAATTTTTTAAAATGTTCTTAAAAAAACAATTCGTGAATCAACGACTGAAAAAAATCTTAATTTTTCGTTCATACTTTTTCGTTGATGTAACGATGTAGTTTTCCTGGTTATGCTTTACGCAATTATGGTACGTACATGTAATTTTTTGCATCTTTTCCCATAATACATAGATGGAACATCTCAGTACAGGGAATCTCATATATTTAATGATGAATACAATTTTCAAAAATAAATTCGACAACTATGGTCCATAACACAATTAACACTAGAAATGAAAATATACATTCGTCACTGAAAAGAACTGGTTTCGACCATCCCGAATTTTTCAGACAAGGACTGTGAACTTCACTGCGGCGATGATTGCATTTCGGACTAATTCTGGCACGGCCAGAACGTTTTTCTTTACTCTAGCCTTTTCTTCGATTCTCTTCTAATTCGGTTGGAGTCTGGCTAGATTAGTCGCAACGTGATTCGAGAATCTCCGTACAATTCTTCGGGTGCATCTGTATTATTATCATTTGGAAAAAAATCGTAGCTGTTAAGGCACAAAATTTGCCACCATAAAGTTATAATTATTTCGTTGCGCATCCCCTTCAGGGTTCAAAATAATTTTTCAGAAAATGATGAATTTTACAGGCTTTGGGGGTTTGGCATATCTTTGATCCCAGGCCCTTCTCTTGCACCAAATATGTGTTAGTGCATGGAAATGAGGCAATCTTGGACATGCATTCCTTTTGGTCAGCATGCTACGAGTTGATCGATTGAACGATTGAGCTGCCAGCAAACACGATTGTTTTGAGCTTTTCAGTCTACAGAATACACTGCTTTGTGAGGGTACAACATAGATTGTTTAACATTATTATTTTTTTTGATTGAAATCACTTTATTTTTCTTAATTTTTGCACTTTTGGCTACAAAATCGCCGGCAAAGGCGCTGAAATTGCCGGCTACAGCCGGTAGCCGGCTGCTTTTTTGAACCCTGCCCTTGAGTTTCTTCTGCTGCTGTTTAATGATTCTGTCCATCGCATTGCTTTATCATCGGAGGTGCTCCTGCCATGCCTACTTAATGATAGTACGTCATGAGCTGAACCCGTTGCGGGTTCAGCGGGTTGGTTAGTGTGGTCACTTGACCATGAAAACTGTTGCTCTGTCTCTACCATAGGTACTTGCCATATATTCCTCAAAGTTTCCACTAGCAGCTTTTCCACTTCGGAGCTCCATTATCTTGAATAAGTTTTAAGGCTGTTGAGGCTGTTGGTGGTGGTTCGATGGTTTATCGTTCTTCACACAGTCTGCATTCATTGTGCTCTGTCTTGGATGATATTGATGACACGTTTATTACCCCGACTTCAGCAAAACCTGGTGCTAGATTCCAATCTATTTACACCTATTTCAAAAATCGTTGTCGCAGCTGAAGGCAACAGTCAACACTTCAAGACTGCAAAGAATTTCAGTAATTTTTTAAAAAATTAATTCAACTAGAGCATATTGTGGCTGCATGCATTTGCGACCTATATTTCTGGCAAGTTGCAGTGGTAGTTCAGGTGTTAAATCGAATATTTTGGAAAATACCAGTACTGCAAACATGATTTATGAGAAAAATTACCGAAATCCTTTGCGGCCTTCGAGTGTTGACTGTGGTTCGGCTGAGACAACGATTTTTGAAATAGGTGTATATAATGATCGTGTTAACATCAATTATGATGGAACAAGAGAGAAAAAGAAGTGCTTTGCAATTTTTTTAAAAAAAGCCGCTAAATCGGAAAACACTATTGAAATCTACAAACTACCCAATAATTTTAACAGAGAAGACTCCTACAATCTCGCATTTGGACCACACTCATCAAAGACCTAAGAACCACTTCTACTTATTACCATTGTTCTGAACACTTGACAACAGAGAAAAAATAGGCTCACGCTTCAATTCACCACGCTTCTTATACGCTTACATGCATCCTTCTCATCCTTCTCATTCTGATGAAGACTGCCACAGGTGTAGTCGAAATTAGAGTCATCCTCATACTTGCGTTTGTAGTCGAAACGTCATGTTGTTTAAACTTTCACACTTGAAATCCGTAAAGCCTTTTCCATTTCATTTGAAAAGTAATAGATTAAACACAGAAAAAAGTGTTTCATCCGATATCCAAACACCGAGAAGTGGGTTGAAAAAACGAGGCGCAGCCGAGTTTTTTTACTGCGATTTTCATAATTACGCGGACAACGAAGTTAAAATATCAACGTGCAAAACGGTGTTTTCGCTGCCGTCAATCAAAAAAACCGGTCGGTACCTTTTATATTTTTGAGTGGCGGCAGTGAAAAAGCAAATTCCAGCGGGCAACTTACAACTTGTGTCCGCGAAATTATGAAAATCGCAGTAACCGACTTCGAGGTGTTTGGATAGAGGATGAAACACTCTTTCAAGTGTTTGATCTAGCTTCTCAAATTCATGAAT